>CAIGRT010017417.1:0-18028 GCA_903798405.1 Fraxinus platypoda
AGCTCTTTTAATATTAAATAATTTTTTTATAGATTTGTTAGGTATAGAGAATTTATTTTTAGTTAACATAAATTAAATACTTTATAACACAGAAGTTTTTAGCTGATAATTAATAAAATGTATGCATGTAACAAAAATGAGAACAATATACAATTTATTAGAAACTCAATAATATATAATGAAATACAATTTATTTTTTTCCACATAGAATTTGAATGAAATTAAAATAGTATTCGTTTTAAAAAGGAGATAAAAATATTTTTTAAAATTAATTTCAAAACAACGTTTTTACTGATAATGTGTGGAACATAAGCACTTTGTTTTATAACTTGTTAAACATATTTTCTTCTTCTATGCAATGTGAATCCGATTGCTCCAATTTAAATTCTGTTTTACCTTTTTGTTAAATATTTCTTATGTAGAGGTGAGGATTCTCCAATATCCCATGTATGTGTCGTGGTGGAAAATATATTCAAAATAGTTTCTCATCGTATATCAAATATCTTTTTACTAGCTACAGTGTTTGATACCCATCTCAAATTGCATGGGGTCAAACATTGCTTTCAATTACTTCAAAATAATTTAAATTTTACATTCGATACAAATATATTCTCGTTACAAGAAGAATTATATAGCTGTGTAATTTGTGCTCTGATTAGAACTATATGGACTTCAATTTTTTGAGTTCAAAATATATGAGTACCAATATGTTTGGATCACCCATGTAGGATGAGACATTAGTAGGGGCTGACTTCTTCAATATACTTCAATGGTAGAATGCACAGCAGTATCAATATTCGGTATTATCAAGTACAGCACGAAATTTGCTCACACCACTTGCTACTTTATTAGTACTTATGAATATAATGTGTATCATGGAAGATCATAGGTTAGATCGAGATGCATAAAATGGTCTAGGCTATATTATAATTCGAATAGAAATACGTGTTTGTATCCTCAATTGTTTCAAGAAGATCGATGAAGGTGTATTGACATCTTTTCAGATATGAAATTGCATATCGCGAAGACAGAATTGTAATTATATTTCAAATTTTAATCATTTTTGTATTGTATTGTATTAATTTGTTTACACGAAATATTTATTCTTGTACAGTTTTAACTCTACCTACATATTGTTGTCGGTTCTATGCCATGATAAAGGAGGAAGGTTTTTACAAATTTATAATTTCTTACATTTGCACTTTTCTTACAAATTTACGTTTTCATTACACTTTTTATCAGTTGAAAGTGAAATTTTTGATAAAATAATTTGAAGAGTCACGAGTGGCTTGTGAACCCAAATTTCTTGAGACGAGCCCTAGATAGACAAGCCAAACAGCTTGACTCGTCCCATTTAACACCCCTATGTATGTGGGATTCATTTTCATATCAAAGTTTAATAAGTACACAATTTATTTAAATAGATAATAATAAGCCTTGATTTAAAAGTTAAAGTTCTTAAATAGAGCCGCAAATAATTCATTATGGAAATAACGAAAGTATACTCTCTTCCATCTACGTGCACTAGCTAATCAATGGTTAGGCAATTTTCGCATTAGACTTAAATTCAACTGTCAAATTTGCCCACGTTTAAATAATGGCATAGTTAGGTTATAGGGTGGGTATATATAATAATTTATATGTTAGGTATTCACATTTAATTTATTAATGAAGGTACCGTAGGAAAAGATTATTGTCACATTCATACTTTCCAAATTTTGTATAGAGAAGAATAGAGATGGAAGGGCATAACTATCTCAACTTTCCATATCGACTAATGGATCGATAAAAAATCAACTGTTACAATTCTGTATAAGAAGTAATTGGCATAAAAGAAGTCAATTACTCTATAGTAAGAGGAACTGGTAGCTCAAGCATTCATTAATTCAAGAAAGGACCATTCTCCTCCTATTCCCCTAGGGAGGGAAGAGCTCAAATAGTATCGATATTTCCCTACTCTATTTCCTTCTGTAGGGAGCTGCCTTGAAAGGTTTGGCCCTTGATCCATCCAAAGGAGATAACGTTGGACCGATTCCTGAAATTTCATTTTCAGATATCTTCATGGAAATTGAGAAGAATATGATTATCAAAGAATTTCTTGAGAATCGTACAAGATCCGTTTATTCTTGTTTCTGTGATAGATGATCGGAACTTCATCTATGTTCGAATCATAAATACATTATTGAATTTTTAATAGTATTCAGGACGGGATACATCGTATCATCCCAAATACTTCAAATGATCAGGGTTTAGAATATTCTCCCTAAAAATTTGAATAGACTTAATTTGCTTCTATGTAAAGGTGGTGTGTGTGGTGGGTGGGGGGTGGGGGGGGACCTTCTACCCTATTTATATAGTTCAAAATGTAGTACAATAATGCCACGAAATATTTTTGGTGTACAGAACATCTGTCATTAGATAGTTTAAGAAAAATAGTGTTGGCAGCCAATGAGGTGCTACCAACATCGCATCTGTACACCAAGTGCGTAAAAATCCCTGTACAAGTAGGGAAATCCATAATGCCACTATCCATCGTAATTTTGGTCTATATATACAAAGTTATTGTGGTTGCAAAATCTTATGCATTGCATATCCAAAGCAATACTAAAAATGGCCTCTCTTCAAGCTTCATGTACTCTCTTTGCCAAGCCATCTAAATCATTCACCTACCCTCACTTTCAAGTGTCATGCAATGCTAAGAAACCCAGTTCTCAAGATGTTGAAACTTCCCAAGTGAGAATAGACAGGAGAAATGTGCTTGTTGGGCTTGGAGGCTTGTACGGTGCATCCAACCTTGTGTCGAATCCATTGGCATATGCCGATCCTGTACAACCTCCCGACTTCAAAAAGTGTGGTAATGCTTTCGACATTGGGACAGGGGATCCTCTTAAAGTTAATTGTTGTCCTCCAATCTCCGATGACATCATTGATTATGAGCTTCCACCGCCACCACATAGATTGCGCATTAGACAGCCTGCTCATATGATCGGGAAAGATTATATAGCCAAGTACGAAGAAGCCATTAGGCGTATGAAGGAACTTGATAAGACCAATCCAAATGATCCCCGTGGCTTCAAGCAACAAGCTAATATTCACTGTGCCTATTGCAATGGACCTCATGACCAAGTTGGGCATAAGGATCTAGACTTTCAAGTTCATGAATCTTGGCTCTTCTTTCCTTTCCATAGGTGGTACTTGTATTTCTATGAAAGAATCTTGGGAAAATTGATTGATGACCCACATTTTGCTCTACCATATTGGAACTGGGACCATCCTAAGGGAATGACGATGCCACCCATTTTTGATAACCCTTGTTCACCTCTGTACGATGCAGTGCGGGATCCAAACAATAGGGCCTCTGCTGTCGTCGATTTGAACTACAGGAGCAGTGCACCGACAAATGATCTGAGGCAGGTGGGCATCAATCTCCGGACAATAAATAGTGAAATGATCACAGGCGTCAACAATAATCTTCAGTTCATGGGAGCTCCTTATTGCGATGGAAGCTGTCCCCGACCAGGCATGGGCACATTAGAACGTGGTTCTCACACTGCAATTCACATATGGGTTGGAACCAAGGATAAAACTGGGGAACATAAATATAATGAGGACCTAGGCAACTTTTACTCAGCAGGTCGAGATCCACTTTTCTATTGCCATCACGCAAATGTTGATCGAATGTGGACTCTATGGCGAAAACTAAGAACCCCAGTCCGTAAGGACATTACTTCACCGAATTACTTAAATGCCCAATTTCTTTTCTACGATGAAAATGCTCGTCTTGTTAGGGTGAAAGTTGCCAACTGTGTGGACCATGAGAAAATGGGCTATAAATATCAATACATGCCTACTCCATGGCTTTACTATGGACCAGCAGGTCCAGTAAAGAAGCAAGCCAAGGCCAGAATAATGGAGAAAAATTCTGATATTCCGAAAGTAGCAGCCGTGTTACCTATAACCCTGAAAAACACTGTTAGGGTTTTGGTTCCTAAGTCCGCCAAGGGAAAAGTAAGTGAGCAACTGGTGATCGAAGACATAGAGAAAGACACGACAAAATTTATGAAGTTTGATGTGTTCGTGAATGACGAAGACGACGACTTGGAAGAATTGGACAGGGCTGAATATGCAGGAACCTTCGCACAAGTGCCGCACAAAACTAAGAACAAGACGAGCAAATCTTCAATTTCTTTGGATTTGACTCAGCTTTATGAATACATTGATGTTACTGATGATGATACCATAGTGGTGACGATTGTGCCAAGATCTAATGGAGAAGATATCACCATTGGTGGTATCAAGATCGTTCCTGTGCCTCCGGAAGATGAGGTTGAATCTAATGATGATAATTAGGTTCTTCCAGGAAAACTAATATTGTTAAGCTGCTAGGAGGGATGAAATCCTTTAATCCCTTTTTTTAAAAAGAAAACAAAAACAAGAATAACAATAACCATAACCATAACCATAATATATAATAACGATAATAATGCCAGGAATTTTATGTTTCTTGGTTTCTAGTTGTTGTCTCTTTAAATTTCTGTTTTTGGTACTTCCACGTGTATAGAATGAATAAAACTGTCATTCTACTTGTACTTATAGAATGATATGAAATTTGGCTTCAATAAGATTTCCATGGTACTTTTACTCGTGGTAGAATTGTTACTAAAGTAGGGAATATTGCTGTATTAGTCCCCAACCTATGCAATTCGTAATTCACAAGTCCACATTCTATTATTTTAGCAAGTCCCCAACCCATTAACTCCATAGCACTATGGTCCTTATTTCACAGAAACCATCCAATTAACAGTTAAAATGTCACCTTCATATTAGAAAGACTCTTTTACCCTTACTAGTCTTTGCCCGTGCAATGCACAGGGTTGCGTTATTTTTAAGGTAATTTTAGCATATTCAAAGTTAAAGATTAATGAAAGATATATGCACTAATTGAATAAAGGCGGGTGGGTTGATATATATATTAGAGTGTTATATTTTAAACAATATTAGGAAATGAGTATACAACATCAAAAAGGAATGAATTATGCTAAGTTTGTAAGAGAGGCCAAATCTCTGATTCTACATTCTTCACATTGTTTCAGCCTTTGCATAGTGATATTATATCCAAACAGTGATTCCACTTCAAATTTAACTTGAAATTTCTAACAAAGAAAGGAAAACATTGCACTTGATACATATTTGATCTTGGAAAGGCTTTGGAATGCTATAGTTGTGACTGTGAATTTGATTTCCTGGCCATTCATCAATATCTGAAATTTATTTAATTCCATAAAGAACAACAAGAAAGACAAAGGTGGAAAATAGATAATAAAAAATGATTGCAAAGAATACCTTCAGTAAGTTGCATTGTGACACGACATTCTTCCCATCTGAAGCATTAGAATAATTTGAAAGAGATTGAATTGAATTCTTTGAATAAACAATGCCCAAGGGTCCTGCCAACATTGCAGATGACTCGTGAGAAATAAACCATGAAAAAGTGAAGATATCAAATTCCATAAAATCGTTAGTTCACATAGAAGGAAAAAAGGAAAAAAAAAAAAGATATAAATACTCGAGGTTGTACATTTAAAGGTCTAATGTTGCCACGAAATGTCTACAATTGCAAAATGCAAAAGTTGCAAATGAACCAAACACATAACAAACCCACTGCCCTAACTCTTTTACCCTAGCCCAACAAATAATATAACCCAAATATTAAGCCCAATTTAATATCATGCACCTTTAACCCGAGCTCAAAATCAACCTAGGCCCACCAAATCCGGTCCAACATACCACCATCTTCACCTTTACCAAAACACATACCATAGCTCCGGTCGCCAACATCACAACTCTCACCGACAAGCTACAAATAAGACACCGCCCTTTCATTCGATGTTGCCACCACCAACTCCTTCACCTCTCTAATGTCCTAGCCCATACAATAATCTCCATCTTATATTTCTCACAGCAAAACTTGCTAAATTGCAACCCGCCAACGCAATACACCATGTACTACAATTACAAGAAAGTGTATACAAGAATTCATTAATAACATCTTTATTTATCAATAGAAGCTCAAAAGTTGTTGATCTAACATCAATATGGTGAAATCAATTTCGAATGACACTAGGAATTTATTGAGTTGTCTGCCAATATTGTAGAGGACCCGTGAGAAATAAATCAGGAAAAAGTGAAGATCTCAAATTCCATAAAATCGTTAGTTCACACAGAAGGAAAAAAGGAAAAAAAAGGGGGGGGGGCGATATAAATACTCGAGGTTGTACATTTAAAGGTCTAATGTCACCAAGAAATGTCTACAATTGCAAAATGCAAGAGTTGCAAATGAACCAAACACATAACAAACCCACTGCCCTAGCTCTTTTACCCTAGCCCAACAAATAATATAACCCAAATATTAAGCCCAATTTAATATCATGCTCCTTTAACCCGAGTTCAAAATCAACCTAGGCCCACCAAATCCGGTCCAACATACCACCATCTTCACCTTAACCAAAACACATACCATAGCTCCCGTCGTCAACATCACAACTCTCGTCGACAACTACAAATAAGACACCGCCCTTTCATTCGATGTTGCCACCACCAACTCCTTCACCTCTCTACTGTCCCAGCCCATATAACAATCTCCATCTTATATTTCTTACAGCAAAACTTGCTAAATTGCAACCCACCAAATCCGGTCCAACATACCACCATCTTCACCTTTACCAAAACACATACCATAGCTCTCGCCGCCAACATCACAACTCTCACCGACAAGCTACAAATAAGACACCGCCCTTTCATTCGATGTTGCCATCACCAACTCCTTCACCTCTCTACTATCCTAGCTCATACAAGAATATCCATCTTATATTCCTTACAACAAAACTTGCTAAATTGCAACCCACCAACACAATACACCACATACTACAATTACAAGAAAATGTATAGAAGAATTCATTAATAACATCTTTATTTATCAATAGAAGCTCAAAAGTTGTTGATCTAACAACAATATGGTGAAATCAATTTCGAATGAAACTGGGAATTTATTGAGTTGAATTCTTTAAATAAACAATGCCCAAGGGTTCTACCAATATTGCAGAGGACTAGTGAGAAATAAACCAGGAAAAAGTGAAGATATCAAATTCCATAAAATCGTTAATTCACATAGAAGGAAAAAAGGGGAAAAAAAGGGGATATAAATACTCGAGGTTGTACATTTAAAGGTCTAATGTCGCCACGAAATGTCTACACAATACATAATTCCTAATTTTAAAGTTTACATTTCATAAATAACAAACTTATTAAAATATTTCAAAAATCAGGTGGTAAATAAATTTATTAAATATTAAAATATAATATAATATACATTAATTATTTACACCCCATGACACCTCACCCACCCCACAACACCACCTTCCCTCCATCTCCGGCACCTGCTCCGGCGACGGCCCCGACGACTGCTCCGGCGACGGCCCCGATTCCGGCGTTTTCAAAATTTTTAGAAAATTAAACATTGGAAATCACAACCCCAACCCATGGATCCACCAGCCCACCCCTGCCTCCACCTCCTAAAAAAATTATCGAAAAAAACATTTGTGTTCAGTGTTACTATATGTGACTAATTGTGACCAAGTGTGTATTCAATGTGACTAACTGTGACCAAATTTGTGTTGAGTGTGTCTGTTTGTGACCAGGTCAATCTCAAGTCACAATCGATCACAATCAAACGACAAAAAAAAAAAGCAAGGGACATCGTGTTTACTGCCCATCCTAACATCTAGAAATTTTAATCTCGATATCACTACCAACCAAGTCGAACTAAAGAAATAATTCACAAGAGAAAAAAAAAACCTTGATAAGATCCAAAAAGGGGGGAAAACAGATGAAATTAATAGAAACATCAACATCAAGCTAAGTAACTAGAAATCAAGTTTATGTTTGACTCTAAAATGAAGCAGCGGATGAAGTAAACCATACAGGAAAAGTCATTTGGACACAAAAATATACTCGCACTTTTAAATCAGTGAAAACTATACTTTGGTGTCAGATTTCCCCTATTGTTCAGACCCACTCCTTGCAACCTTCGACAGCCATCTCATGTTGGACCTTCGTTTACAAATTTTCACCAGCCAACACGCCTTCCTCCACCTTTGCAATGCCTCCACCAACGAATTCTTCGCCTTCACCTCTGTAAAAAATTCAAACATTAGAACAAAATCAACATAACAAAATGGGGAGGGCTGATTAGCTGCGGAATCCACAGGGACGGGGTTATCAAAAGAAAATTGAATTCACCTCAATTAGCTGACTTGGTTCGCCGAATCGAGGTCAAGAATCGGCGGCAGAGGCGAAGCAGCCATGGTCGACCAATTTAGACTCTAGGGCTCGATTCAAACTGCAACAGGTGCAGACTGCTGTCCTACGGAACTTCACGGGCGCGGGTGGTGAAGCAGTTGTGGATTCACAGGGACGAAGATGGTTGTGTCGGGGCGAACCAACTACGAGGGAGGGAGAGAGTGAGAGAGAGAGAGAGAGATACAGAGAGAGATAAAGAGGTTTCTGGGTTTGTAAATTAACGGGAGGTGGGGGTGATGAAATAAGTATATTTAAAATTTTATTAATTACAATTAATAATCCTAATTAGCACCTGATTTTTGAAATGTAAACTTTATCACCTAAATTTTGAATTGTAACATTAAAACGAAGGGTTTCAGGTAATTTTCTCATTGCAAAATGCAAGAGTTGCAAACATCCAAACTCTCACGGACGACTACAAATAAGACATTGCCCTTTCATTCGATGTTTCCACCACCAACTCCTTCACCTCTCTACTGTCCTAGCCCATACAATAATCTCCATCTTATATTTTTTACAGCAAAACCTGCCAAATTGCAACCCACCAACACAATACACCAAGTACTACAATTACGAGAAAATGTATAGAAGAATTCATTAATAACATCTTTATTTATCCATAGAAGCTCAAAAGTTGTTGATCTAACAACAATATGGTGAAATCAATTTCGAATGAAACTCGGAATTTATTGAGTTGAATTCTCTGAATAAACAATGCCCAAGGGTTCTGCCAATATTACAGAGGACTCGTCAGAAATAACCCAGGAAAAAGTGAAGTTCTCAAATTCTATAAAATCGTTAGTTCACATAGAAAGAAAAAAGGAAAAAAAAAAGGGATATAAATACTCGAGGTTGTACATTTAAAGGTCTATTGTCGCCACGAAATGTCTACAATTGCAAAATGCAAGAGTTGCAAATGAACAAAACATATAACGAAGCCACTGCCATAGCTCTTTTAACCTAACCCAACGAATAATATAACCCAAACATTAAGCCCAATTTAATACCATGCACCTTTAACCCGAGCTCAAAATCAACCTAGGCCCACCAAATCCGGTCCAACATACCACCATCTTCACCTTTACCAAAACACATACCATAGTTCCCGTCGTCAACATCACAACACTCACAGACAAGCTACAAATAAGACACCGCCCTTTCATTCGAT
Organism: Fraxinus platypoda; assembly: GCA_903798405.1. NCBI lineage: Eukaryota > Viridiplantae > Streptophyta > Magnoliopsida > Lamiales > Oleaceae > Fraxinus > Fraxinus platypoda. The sequence goes on from CAIGRT010017417.1 coordinate 9,527, forward strand.
GTTGCCACCACCAACTCCTTCACCTCTCTACTGTCCTATCCCATACAACAATCTCCATCTTATATTTCTTACAGCAAAATTTGGTAAATTGCAACCCACCAACACAATACACCAAGTACTACAATTACAAGAAAATGTATAGAAGAATTCATTAATAACATCTTTATTTATCAATAAAAGATCGAAAGTTGTTGATCAAACAACAAAATGGTGAAATCAATTTTGAATGAAACTGGGTGTTTATTGAGTTGAATTCTTTGAATAAACAATGCCCAAGGGTTCTCCCAATATTGCAGAGGACGCTTGAGATATAAACCAGGAAAAAGTGATGATCTCAAATTCCATAAAATCGTTAGTTCACATAGAAGGAAAAAAGGAAAAAAAAGGGATATAAAAATACTCGAGGTCGTACATTTAAAGGTCTAATGTTGCCACGAAATGTCTACAATTGCAAAATGCAAGAGTTGCAAATGAGCCAAACAGATAACAAACCTAATGCCCTAACTCTTTTACCCTAGCCCAACAAATAGCATAACCCAAATATTAAGCCCAACTTAATATCATGCACCTTTAACCCGAGCTCAAAATCAACCTAGGCCCACCAAATCCGGTCCAACATACTGTCATCTTCGCCTTTACCAAAACACATACCATAGCTCCCGTCGCCAACATCACAACTCTCACCGACAAGCTATAAATAAGACACCGCCCTTTCATTCGATGTTGCCACCAACTCCTTCACCTCTCTACTATCCTAGCCCATACAATAATCTCCATCTTATATTTCTTACAGCAAAACTTGCTAAATTGCAACCCGCCAACGTAATACACCATGTACTACAATTACAAGAAAATGTATACAAGAATTCATTAATAACATCTTTATTTATCAATAGAAGCTCAAAAGTTGTTGATCTAACATCAATATGGTGAAATCAATTTCGAATGAAAAAGGGATTTTATTGAGCTGAATTCTTTGAATAAACAATGCCCAAGGGTTCTGCCAATATTGCAGAGGACTCGTGAGAAATAAACCAGAATAAAGTGAATATCTCAAATTCAATAAAATCGTTATCACATAGAAGGAAAAAAGGAAAAAAAAAAGAATATAAATTCTCGAGGTTGTACATTTAAAGGTCTATCATCGTCACGAAATGTCTACAATTGCAAAATGCAAGAGTTGCAAATGAACAAAACAGATAACAAACCCACTGCCATAGCTCTTTTAGCCTAGCCCAACGAATAATATAACCCAAACATTTAGCCCAATTTAAGATCATGCACCTTTAACCCGAGCTCAAAATCGACCTAGGCCCACCAAATCCTGTCCAACATACCACCATCTTCACCTTTACCAAAACACATACCATAGCTCCCGTCACCAACATCACAACTCTCACCGACAAGCTACAAATAAGACACCGCCCTTTCATTCGATGTTGCCACCACCAACTCCTTCACCTCTCTTCTGTCCTATCCCATACAACAATCTCCATCTTATATTTCTGACAGCAAAACTTGCTAAATTCCAACCCACCAACACAATACACCAAGTACTACAATTACAAGAAAATGTATAGAAGAATTCATTAATAACATCTTTATTTATCAATAAAAGATCGAAAGTTGTTAATCTAACAACAATATGGTGAAATCAATTTTGAATGAAACTGGGTGTTTATTGAGTTGAATTCTTTGAATAAACAATGCCCAAGGGTTCTCCTAATATTGCAGAGGACGCGTGAGAAATAAACCAGGAAAAATTGAAGATCTCAAATTCCATAAAATCGTTAGTTCACATATAAGGAAAAAATGAAAAAAAAAAAAAAGGATATAAAAATACTCGAGGTTGTACATTTAAAGGTCTAATGTTGCCACGAAATGTCTACAATTGCAAAATGCAAGACTTGCAAATGAGCCGAACAGATAACAAACCCAATGCCCTAACTCTTTTACCCTAGCCAACAAATAATATAACCCAAATATTAAGCCTAATTTAATATCATACACCTTTTACCCGAGCTCAAAATCAACCAAGGCCCACCAAATTCGGTCCAACATACTACCATCTTCACCTTTACCAAAACACATACCATAGCTCCCATCGCCAACATCACAACTCTCACCGACAAGCTACAAATAAGACACCGCCCTTTCATTCAATGTTGCCACCACCAACTCCTTCACCTCTCTACCGTCCTAGCCCATACAATAATCTACATCTTATACTTCTTACAGCAAAACTTGCTAAGTTGCAACCTGCCAATGCAATACACCAAGTACTACAATTACAAGAAAATGTATAGAAGAATTCATTAATAACATCTTTATTTATCCATGTAAGCTCAAAAGTTGTTGATCTAATGAACAAAACAGATAACAAACCCACTGCCATAGCTCTTTTAGCCTAGCCCAACGAATAATATAACCCAAACATTTAGCCTTTTCATTTGATGTTGGCACCACCAGCTCCTTCACCTCTCTACTCTCCTATCCCATACAACAATCTCCATCTTATATTTCTTACAGCAAAATTTGGTAAATTGCAACCCACCAACACAATACACCAAGTACTACAATTACAAGAAAATGTATAGAAGAATTCATTAATAAGATCTTTATTTATCAATAAAAGATTGAAAGTTGTTGATCTAACAACAATATGGTGAAATCAATTTTGAATGAAACTGGGTGTTTATTGAGTTGAATTCTTTGAATAAACAATGCCCAAGGGTTCTACCAATATTGCAGAGGACGCGTGAGAAATAAACCAGGAAAAAGTGAAGATCTCGAATTCCATAAAATCGTTAGTTCAATAGAAGGAAAAAAGGGAAAAAAAAGGGATATAAAAATACTCGAGGTTGTACATTTAAAGGTCTAATGTTGCCACGAAATGTCTACAATTGCAAAATGCAAGAGTTGCAAATGAGCCAAACAGATAACAAACCTAATGCCCTAACTCTTTTACCCTAGCCAACAAATAATATAACCCAAATATCAAGCCCAATTTAATATCATGCACCTTTAACCCGAGCTCAAAATCAACCTAGGCCCACCAAATCCGGTCCAACATACCACCATCTTCACCTTTACTAAAACACATACCATAGCTCCCGTCGCCAACATCACAACTCTAACCGACAAGCTACAAATAAGACACCGCCCTTTCATTCGATGTTGCCACCACCAACTCTTTCAGCTCTCTACCGTCCTAGCCCATACAATAATCTCCATCTTATACTTCTTACAGCAAAACTTGCTAAGTTGCAACCCGCCAACGCAATACACCAAGTACTACAATTATAAGAAAATGTATAGAAGAATTCATTAATAACAACTTTATTTATCCATATAAGGTTAAAAGTTGTTGATCTAACAACAATATCGTGAAACCAATTTCGAATGAAACTGGGAATTTATTGAGTTGAATTCTTTGAATAAACAATGCCAAAGGGTTCTGCCAATATTACAGAGGACTCGTGAGAAATAAACCAGGAAAAAGTGAAGATCTCAAATTCCGTAAAATCGTTAGTTCACATAGAAGGAAAAAAGCAGATAAATACTCGAGGTTGTACATTTAAAGGTCTATTGTCGCCACGAAATGTCTACAATTGCAAAATGCAAGAGTTGCAAATGAACAAAACAGATAACAAACCCACTGCCATAGCTCTTTTAGCCTAGCCCAACGAATAATATAACCCAAACATTTAGCCCAATTTAATATCATGCACCTTTAACCCGAGCTCAAAATCAACCTAGGCCCACCAAATCCGATCCAACATACCACCTTCTTCACCTTTACCAAAACACATACATAGCTCCCATCGCCAACATCACAACTCTCAAAGACAAGCTACAAATAAGACACCGCCCTTTCATTCGATGTTGCCACCACCAACTCCTTCACCTCTCTACTCTCCTATCCCATACAACAATCTCCATCTTATATTTCTGACAGCAAAATTAGGTAAATTGCAACCCACCAACACAATACACCAAGTACTACAATTACAAGAAAATGTATAGAAGAATTCATTAATAACACCGTTATTTATCAATAAAAGATCGAAAGTTGTTGATCTAACAACAATATGGTGAAATCAATTTTGAATGAAACTGGGTGTTTATTGAGTTGAATCTTTGAATAAACAATGCCCAAGGGTTCTACCCATATTACAGAGGACTGGTGAGAAATAAACCAGGAAAAACTGAAGATCTCAAATTCCATAAAGTGGTTAGTTCACGTAGAAGGAAAAAAGGAAAAAAAAGGGATATAAATACTCGAGTTTGTACATTTAAAGGTCCATTGTCACCACGAAATGTCTACAATTACAAAATGCAAGAGTTGCAAATGAGCCAAACAGATAACAAACTCAATGCCCTAACTCTTTTACCCTAGCCCAACAAATAATATAACCCAAATATTAAGCCCCAATTTAATATCATGCACCTTTAACCCGAGCTCAAAATCAACCTAGGCCCACCAAATCCTGTCCAACATACCACCATCTTCGCCTTTACCAAAACACATACCATAGCTCCCGTCGCCAACATCACGACTCTCACCGACAAGCTACAAATAAGACACCGCCCTTTCATTCGATGTTGCCACCACCAACTCCTTCACCTCTCTACTGTCCTAGCCCATATAACAATCTCCATCTTATATTTCTTACAGCAAAACTTGCTAAATTGCAACCCACCAACACAATACACCAAGTACTACAATTACAAGAAAATGTATAGAAGAATTCATTAATAACATCTTTATTTGTCAATAGAAGCTCAAAAGTTGTTGATCTAACAACAATATGGTGAAATCAATTTCGAATGAAACTGGAAATTTATTGAGTTGAATTCTTTGAATAAACAATGCCCAAGGGTTTTGCCAATATTGCAGAGGACGCGTGAGAAATAAACCAGGAAAAAGTGAAGATCTCAAATTCCATAAAATTGTTAGTTCACTTAAAAGGAAAAAAAAAAGATATAAATACTCGAGGTTGTACATTTAAAGGTCTAATGTCACCACGAAATGTCTACAATTGCAAAATGCAAGAGTTACAAATGAACCAAACAGATAACAAACCCACTGCCCTAGCTCTTTTACCTTAGCCCAACAAATAATATAACCCAAATATTAAGCCCAATTTAGTGTCATGCACCTTTAACCCAAGCTCATAATCAACCTAGGCCCACCAAATCCGGTCCAACATACCACCATCTTCACCTTCACCAAAACACATACCATAGCTCCCGTCGCCATCATCACAACTCTCACCGACAAGCTACAAATAAGACACCGCCCTTTCATTCGATGTTGCCACCACCAACTCCTTCACCTCTCTACTGTCTTAGCCCATACAATAATCTCCATCTTATATTTCTTACAGCAAAACTTTCTAAATTGCAACCCACCAACACAATACACCAAGTACTACAATTACAAGAAAATGTATAGAAGAATTCATTAATAACATCTTTATTTATCAATAGAGGCTCAAAAGTTGTTGATCTAACAACAATATGGTGAAATCAATTTCGAATGAAACTGGGAATTTATTGAGTTGAATTCTTTGAATAAACAATGCCCAAGGGTTCTGCCAATATTGTAGAGGACGCGTGAGAAATAAACCAGGAAAAAGTGATGATCTCAAACTTCATAAAATCGTTAGTTCACACAGAAGGAAAAAGGGAAAAAAAAGGTATATAAATACTTGAGGTTGTACATTTAAAGGTCTAATGTCGCCACGAAATGTCTACAATTTCAAAGTGCAAGAGTTGCAAATGAACCAAACAGATAACAAACCCACTGCCATAGCTCTTTTACCTTAGCCCAACAAATAATAACCCAAATATTAAGCCCAATTTAATATCATGCACCTTTAACCCGAGCTCAAAATCAACCTAGGCCCACCAAATCCGGTCCAACATACCACCATCTTCACCTTTACCAAAACACATACCATTGCTCCCGTCGCCAACATCACAACTCTCACCGACAAGCTACAAATAAGACACCGCCCTTTCATTCGATGTTGCCACCACCAACTCCTTCACCTTTCTACTGTCCTAGCCCATACAACAATCTCCATCTTATATTTCTTACAGCAAAACTTGCTAAATTGCAACCCGCCAACACAATAGACCAAGTACTACAATTACAAGAAAATGTAGAGAAGAATTCATTAATAACATCTTTATTTATCAGTAGAAGCTCAAAAGTTGTTGATCTAACAACAATATGGTGAAATCAATTTCGAATGAAATTGGGAATTTATAGTCTGCAACATTTAGCAGAGCATAGGGTAAAACATCAAATATATATAAATTCAATTAATCATTTCTACAATTACTCCATTGAGTAGAAAATTCTTCAAAAAATAAACATAACCCACATTTCACCTTATACATAAAAATCATCCAAGTGCATAAACACATATAAATAAAGCCCCAGACTTGACAAGAAATATCATAACAAAAGCAAATTGATCAAAAAAATAAATTGGACAAGAGGTTAAAGAAAAGAAAAGTATTAAAGTGGGGAAAAAAAAAGAAAATAAGAACGTAGACAGAACACTAACCATAAGCTGTCATGTAAAGGAAGCCCAATTTAAAATGCTCTTCTGTAGTACAATAATCGAAGAGCTCACTTTCAGTTTGCTGTTTGTTGTTAAAAGCCAAAACCCAAAAAGTACATAGCTAGAATTCATAATATACACGCATATATTTATAAATAAGATTGACGTGGCACCAACTCTCAAGTTCGGATGTACTAACTTTACAAGTAATTGAAAGAAGTGGCACCGAAACTCAAGCTACCACCAACAGGTGGTCTCTCCAAACCCTAATCCATCTCCGCAGGTATCTCAACGGGTTGAGCACAAGCATCGATGACAGCCACTCCATCCTTTCTAAAACGAACACATAAAAACTTAACACAAACAGCAAAATTGTAGGCTTGTATGAAGGGACCTCTTACAAGAGCCTGCAGACAAAATTGGAGAGGAAAACATACTCTTTTTTTTTGTTTTGAAAATCGGGAGAGTAAGACTTTGTTATCACTTATCATAATATCTAACTGAGCACAGACTCATTGATTACTAAAATTGGGGTACTAAGTACAACAAAAGCTAAATCTCTGACATGAAAGTGGGACTAAATACAACAGAAGCTAAAATCTCTAACATAGACAATTTAATTCAATGGATTCACAAATAAGTCACAACACATCTTCAACAAAGGCTATCTGAAAACTACAACTCCTCAGAACTTTCTACAACAAATATCGAAGGTGTGTAATCCAAACATAAGTATTACCAAAATTTGGCAAAGGTACTAAGAACACAATCTCTAAGTAATTCAATCCAAAAGGTTGAATTTTATAAAATTATGGATCTATTTCAATCCCCACTCGAGAAACCCTCACACTATGTTAGAAACGTCAAAGTAGAAGCCATGGCTTGAGATAAATAGATGGTCTTTGAGGCTTAACAATACCAAATACCCAAAATCAGAAACACGAGCTAACCCAATCAGTCACAAATCAAACCAATTAAGCATTATAGAGAAAACCACAACAATTCTAAGAGAAGTTCAAATTCAAAATAAAGTAATCAAAGATTTTCTAAATAAACAAAAATCACTCGAGCTTACAGCAAAAACAAATCAAGAATAAAAAAACTAAAATTGACTTCAAAAAATTTACCAACGAAGAAAGAAAATTACCAGTTCACACTCGAAGAGCTGAAACACAAATTGAACAACATAGAAGAAGAATTAAACGAAATATCAGAGAAAGTCCGAAACTTTTACCAATCGATCATTCAAACTTTTAAATAATATCATAAATGACCTTCTCCATGTCCACCGCCTTCATGGTTGTGAAGCGTCTCTTCATATTCAGCAAGCTTACAAAAATTTCTCCACCTTCCTCGCAAATTTGAAAGCAGCCTCTCTTCGGCTTCTCGAAGTTGACCACCATGTTGACTCCTTCCTGCCCCTTCTCCACCACCTTCGACCCATCAATTCCGCCTCCATCCAACTTGGAACCATCATCAAATGTCGAAGAAAAAAGAAGGAACGGTGTTTAGAGAAGAGAAAGAGAGAAATAGTAAAAAAAAGCTGATTCAACAATACAACTAAAGAAATTGAAAGAAACATTTAAAAACATTCATATCTAAGAAAATTCAAAATCAAAAGAAAATCAAAAAAGAGAAATTACCTCAAATTGTATTTTGTCCAAATCTAAAAGAATCAACGATTTTAAAAACAAAAAAAAAATGAAAAAAGCAAAGTATGAACTTACGTGGGACCGAAAGTGAGACTAAAGAGTGAAAAAGCTTGGAGTAGAGTAAAGTTTCAAGCCAAGATAAGAGGCACGATAGCTGGTGCTCGCAGGCGACGGAGATGTTGTGGGGTTGAGGCAAGTGACGAAAATGGGGTGGGGGTGGAAGAGAGGGATGCCAAATTTCTAGGGAAATGAGTTCAAATGGCCACTACTCA
>CAIGRT010017424.1:0-10943 GCA_903798405.1 Fraxinus platypoda
GTATATTAAGGATACACGAGATACATAAATACGAAGGAGAATAAGGGCTAACCGTGACTTCGATAGGTACATGTGTGTCAATGCGATGTTGGTAATAAAGATCAATGCAATCAATATCAAGCCGCTTCAAGCTGGCCTCGCAGGCTGCTCGTACATAAGCAGGGTCTCCATGTACTAACATCTGGCTATCATGAAATGTAATCCCAAATTTTGTGGCCAACTCCACTTTCTCCCTCATCCCATCCTTCAAAGCCTTTCAATTTGATGGCAAACAGTACATAAACATTAAAAATTAAAAATTGATTGTTACACACTGGCATCTATAAGAAGTACAGAACAATAAATAAACAAACTAGAGTATGGCCAAGTACAGTCTCCAGGAAGTACATAAAAGATTTACCTCGAAATGAAAATTAGTTGGAAATTAATTTATTAAATCAACTTTATATTGCTTCCATAGGAGCTCAAGCTACAATATCATAAAATCCTACCATGATAAACGCATCATGCTCAGAAATTACAGACAGGAAATATGGGAAGAGATAGTACCTTCCCGAGGAGGATTTCATTGGTGTGCGGTCCATAGACGTCCGAAGTGTCGAGGAAGGTGATGCCGGAGTTAATGGCATGGTGAATGAGCTTGATCATTTCGGCTTCCGGCTTGGGTGGGACGCATAACACGGACATGTTCATGCATCCGAGCCCTTGCGCAGACGCTTCCAGTCCCTGTGAACCCAGCTTGATTCTGGGCACTTTTACACTGCTTTCTGCTGCCATTATACTGGAATCTGAAGGGTTTTCAAGTAGAGGAAAAAATGGAATTACAGGTAAAAATGATGGGTATTCCTCTTGCTTTATAAAGAAAACTGCTGGCTAATTGATCCGTAGCATTTTTCATTTCATTCATGTTTAATTCAAACTAAAAAATTAGATTAAGTGTTGCATTTTTTGAGATTTAAAAAGTTTGGGGGTATACTCTTGAACACTCTTTGATGTTGGTGTATTCGATTGAGATTTTTAAAAAGTATCTAAAAGTAATAGTGTATTCAATTAAAACTTTTTAGAAGTTTCTATAAATTTTGGGATATTCAAATTTTAATGATTTTTAGAGACTTTTATAAAAGTTTTCATGGTACTAACTTTTAAGTAAAAATACTAAAATAAAATCTCAAAATTTGTCTCTCATTAATCACAAATTTTTTGAAGACTTTCTCCAAAAAAATAAAAATAAATTAATATGTATTTTTTTTTAATTTTTCTCTTTCATTTTCTCTTTTACGAATGTTAGATTTATGATTAAAATTTATTTTTTCTATTGATTATATTAGTTTCTATTTTTCTTTTTCTCTCTTTAGTCTTATTGTTTATTTTTATTTTCTATAAAAAAAAAAATTATATTCTTATAATTTTTTTTATTTTTTCATACATTTTTTGTGAAAAATATCTGTTCTTAATTAAATTATAAAATTTTATATAAATTAATTTATAATTAAATTTAAATATATATTTTTTATTTATTCTTTAAAGGTATATCATACTAATAATATTGAATATTAAATTATATATATATATATATATATATATATATATATAATTAAAATCTTAAATTTTGATTCTTTTTAAAATATTTTTTTATTATATGGGGCGGGGAAGGGAAAGGGAAAGGAGGAGGGGAATTGTGAGAACCACCACATCGTATGTGATAATTTCATAATATTGCACTGAATCTGTATGAATTATATTTCAAATGAAAGTTTTTAAAAGTCTTTTTAATTCTACAAAAGTTTATGAAAATTTATAAAAGTCTACAAAGGACTTCCACTAATTCCATATTAATCTCTAAAAAATCCACGAAATCCTTATAAGTCATCACTTAAATAAAAATTCATCAAAGTTTTCAAAAGTCTCAATTGAATACACCTTCCTAAAATTTTAATAGACAATTGATTCAACTAAAAAAATTAGATTAAAATTTATCTTAAAGTCAATAATTAATTTTAGAATAATACTATGTAACCCCACCGAGGTTCCAACTCCAATCTATTTGGCTTTGACGTAACATTAAATGATAGTAAAATTAAATTTCGCTTTTCATTTACCCATCATCTAGTGCCACATAGACTAGAGTTGCAATTCCAGTGGAATTGAATATAATTACTCTTAATTTTAACTATATATTTTATAGAATTCAGAAATTTTCAATCACATATTTATTAATTTTTATCAAAATTTATTAAAATTTTATTATTTATCTAAACCAAACAGGTGCTTCAGTTTATTACTTTCCTTTGTTTCGACTATAATTTGGGAGGTTTAACGTAAGTGAATACGTAAGAAATACGAAATTGATCCCCTAAAATTTCTATAGGCTAAATGAGTTGATTCGTTTTCTATTAGGTCCTGTTTGATAGGCATTATTTGCCTTGGAAGTGGGAAAAAGAATTCCATTTTCCATAAAATAAAGTGTTTGATTGACATGATTTTGCCACCCAATTCTTTTTTCCAGTTAGAACGCACGCGCCTTCTTTTCCTTGAAAATCATTTTCCAGGCTGCTGAAAATTTTATCATGTTGCCACATCACATTGTGTCAAAGATTGTGTACACTTATTATGTACACTTAGCATTTTCCAATTTTCTACAGGCTAAATCAGTTTATTCTTTGTTGATGTTGACAATTCAATTCTTGACAATGAAGGCAAGAAAATGATCTAATTTATTTAATTATCAAAATACTAATTAACTATTTGATGGCCATTATTTTGAGAAAATGAAATTTTGAATAGTGGATTTTTTGGAGAAATAGTAGTTAAAAAGTGTGAAATTTTTTGAATTTACGTGCAAAATTTTTTTTCATACTTTTTAATCACATATTTTTCAAAAAATTACCATTCAAAACTTCTCTTTTACAAAATAATGGCCATCAAACATGGGTTAAGTAAGTTATGTTTGACAAATTTGATCATTCCAGATCGAGCAATTAGTGAAGAAGACTTTTTTTTTTTTTGGCTTCACTTGTAATGATTCGTACACTATTAGATTTTTAGGACAAATCAAAATATTTGATTAATAAAAATCGACAGCTTAGAGGTGATGTTTGACTATAGGTGAAGGTGAATTGGGATGCGTGGGATGTGTGGGTGAAGTAAGTTGGAGAAGATGATTTTTTTTTTTTATGTATTAATATGTATTTAGGGGTTGTTTGAGTTCCATTTTTTTTCAAAAAATGCATTTTGCAATAGTGTTATGAAGGAGAATGTATGGCTAAAAAATAAGAATTTTTTTTTTGATTTGCGTGTAATATTATTTTATTGAAAAATATGTCGTTAAAATAAGATCAAATCATTGTTCAAAAATACATTTTGATGGAAAAATGAGACTCAAACTTTATTTTATGTGGGAATTAAAATCAGTTTGATAGAAGTTAATGAAATGTGTGATTGAAATGTTATGAGACCCATAAAATATGTGGTTGAAATAAATTGTTGACTTTGATTTAAATTAAAATCTTGATTTTAATTGGTACCAAACAATGGCTAATTATACTTTTTGAAAAGAAATGGAACCCCATTTGCAATTCTTGCTTATTTTTTGTTGTTTTACAATTTTTTTTATTTAAAGAAAATAAGAAACTAATCAATATATTACCAAAATGGAGAAAATAATGAGTGTTGCTACATAATTTAAAGGTTCGAGAAGGAGTACGCTAAAAAAAAGATTGGGGGATAGATTTTTTACATTTTGCAAAAATCAAGGATGAAAAATGCAAATTTCTCATAACGAGAAAAATGAATTGTTTAATTAGTTCTATAAAACAAAATATAGAAACGAAGAGTATATATTAAACGATATTACGCTCCACCAATCCTTCAATACATGTGAGTTATAATAGGTGAATACTACTAAAGTCAAATAGATTTTACAAACAAATTACCAAGCCTTTGTTTGAGCCACATTTTTCACAAAAAAATGAATTTTGTAATTATGATTTTTTAGAGAATGTTGGTTAAATAGTAAGAAATTTTTTGAGTTTATATACAATTATTTTATTGATCGAATGTTCGATTAAAAATGAGTTTGATAAAAAATAAATAAATTTTTGGATAATGGAACTTAAACAGGAGCTTAAGTTAAATCAATTAAAAGGTCGCACTTGAATGTTGCTATACCCCATAAGAAACATTTTAAACTTGAGATGAAAAATGGCGAAAGACATATACGAATTGGCATTCACCTCATAGAGCTACAAAGGAGTGAAGCCACTACTCCAAACTTGCACAACTTAATAATCCCATAAGACTTATTAGCACAAAATGTCCTTACGTTTGACCAATTGTGTGCAAAACATCTATACTTTTCAATTTTTTACATTTTCACCGTTATGTCAATGTTTCATTGTGGAAAACGTCATTACATCCATCTATTGTGAGTTTTACTGTTAAATGCATACCTAGACTCACTTTTAATTTGAAATTCGAAGGGTAAAATGGTGATGCCACTTCAAAAACCTCTTCTTCCCCATAACATGCACGGTTCATCTTCCATCTTCTCCATTTTTCACATCTCGTGCGCACCCATTTTCTTCATCATCTTTTCCTATAATCTAAAATATCTCCTATTGTAGTGGGCTATTCTCTGCACGCAGCGGAGGGCGAACTGGGAGAAGATAATATTTCACTGTGGGTCTGTTATTTTTTATTTTACAGTTCGAGATTTTAAGCTTTGAGTAATCAAGGTTTCCTTACTATTTTTTATAGAATATATTCTTGTTTTTCATAGGATTTTGTGTCGAATGAAAATGCTTCATCCGTTTATTAGAGAGCATGGTGACGAGATACCCACATATGGTATAAACGCTGTCCATCCATGATCATTGTTTTTTCTTCATTAATTTTGTAGCTTTGTGGAATTAAAGATTGGAACTTTATTGAAATGGGAATTTGGAAATGACCTTCAACATCGTGGGGGTAATTTGGGGGGGGGGGGGGGTTTGTAGGTATTCTTCTGAAACTACGTGACATGGGTTGGGAGTTGAAATTTCTGTGGTTTTGGTTGGGTTTTGAGCATTGTGTGATGTGCAGTCCATTATTGCCCTGATTTGATCAGTGTACATTTCTTTATTTCCATACCACCTTTCACTGTTCATTCATTCATCTCCATATTCTTTTGCATGCAGGTGCAAATTCTGGCTGCTTCACTGTTGAATTGCATCACGGAGGAAATTTTTATGCTAAGCCAAACAATTTGGCATATGAACATGGATTTGTGCTTTTCTTCGATTTCTTCCATGCCTCATTATTTACGAAAAGTAATTTGATGAAGTTCTTAAATGCGGTTGATCATGATTTGATGTTGGAGTTTTACCACAAAAAAATGAAAAATGAGTTTAGGGAAGGGGTTGACTAGATTGAAGAGCGAGAAGGATATTTAAGAAATGCTTAGGGATAGAGACGGGCATCCAATAGTACAGATATATGTTGTAGCCCCATTGCAATTTTATGCATTGCCATTGTATGCATCGATCTCAGAAGTTGATACGCAATGTGATAAACCACAAAAATTTGAAAGTTGTTACGTACCTTTCATGGAAGAGAACGAGGGTGGAGAGCCTGAAATTGATTGGTTATATCATTTTTTCCGTGAGAATGATGACGAGTTGTGGTCACATTACGAGGAAACACTTCAATATCATTATGAAGAAGATCAAAATGTAGGTGTTATGGGCGTTGAAGATGATGAAGTTGCGGTTGAAGCTCATAACGACAAAAGTAGGGGAGATGATGTTGAAAGTTTGGTGGAATCTGATTACGAGTTGAGGATCAGCCAGCGTTTAATGCTGAAACCGAGAATGAAATGGTTAATTTTGATTTTGGATTTGGTGTGGCAGATGAGCATCAGGTTAAGGGTTCGGATACCGACTATGGGGACTCCGATGAGTTTCGAAGTATTGATAGTACAAATGAGGACGATAAAATGTCAAGAAGAAAGGCTTCAACTAATGCTTTCAATTCAAGGATTGATATGGAGGATCCAAAGTTCAGACGAGGTAACTTCAGCACAATCTTTACCTTACTTTTAACCTTTTTCTATGGATGATTGATATAATTCTATTTTCTAATTGTTAGGGTTGGCATTTGAGTCCAAGTCTTTGTTGAAGACTGTCATCACTTCACATTCAGTTTGAAGCAATAGAAAGATTAAATACAAGAAGGACGATACTTTGAGATTGAGAGCCAAGTGCAAGGGAGACTGTCTCTGGGTGTTTTATATTACCAAAGAGCATAACAAGACAAGTTAGGTGATCAAAACATATGTGGAAGAGCATACGTACCCAATGGTGTATATGAATTTTAGAGTAAGCTCCACTTATTTAGCAGATAGATATTTATCTGACTGGAGGTTTGAACCAAATATGTTGATGAGCACATTCATGGAGAGGGTGAAAAGGGATGGTTTGAGTGATATCTTATATTGGCAAGTGTATAGAACAAAGGAGAAAACACTTGAAAAGATTAGGGGGACTGTGGTGGACCATTACAAAGTACTGTGGTATTACTGTGAGGAGTTGAAGCGGACAAATAGTGGGACCACTGTTTTGGTTGAGGGTTCTACTGGAGAATTCAGATGGTTGTATATTTGCCTTGGAGCTTTGAATGTGGGTTACATTAGGGGGTGTAGAAGAGTGATTGGTCTAGATGCTTGTTTTTTGAAGACAGAGCATGGTGGGCAGTTGTTATCTGCTGTTGGTATGGATGCTAATAATTGTATGTATCCAGTATCGTATGCAATTGTTGAGGTTGAGAATGGAGATAACTGGAGATGGTTTTTGGAGTTATTGAAGGATGATTTGTATATATACAATGGCTTGTACTGGACATTCATTTCAGATAAGCAAAAGAGGTTGATTAATGCGATCGAGTCTTTATTTGAGGGTTCGAAGCATAGAACATGTGTTAGACATCTATACAACAATTTCAGTGTCTTGCATATGGGATTGGCTTTGAAGCATTGTTTTGGGATGCAGCCAGAGCTACTACTGTATAACAGTAGCTTGAAACACATGCAAAATATGTTGGATTTGAACTCGACTACATATTGTTGACTTAAACCAAAACTAACATCCCATTAGAGCAAATCCCACTTCAGAGAATGGATTCAGTGTGACATGCTTTTAAACAATTTGTGTGAATCATTCAATAGCACAATTGTCAGTGCAAGAGAGAAGCCCATTCTAACCATGCTTGAGGAGATTATGTTGTATTTGATGACTTGAATTGTAGCTTGTAGAGAACCATCTGATAGATGGACATCAACAGTAGGCCCTAGAATCCAAAATATTCTCGATAAGCACAGTAACTGTCAAAGTTTGAGTGGTGAAATATGCGAGGAATGAGAAGTTCCAAGATCGGCACAATGCAGACATTGTACTACATGTTGTTGGCCTCAGGGCAAGGACTTGTACATGTCGTGCTTGGCAGTTATCAGGAATCCTTTGTTGCCATGTGATTGCCTCGGTGGTATCTAGAGGCCTTTGTGTAATTGCTTATGTACATGCCATCTACAAAAAGGATTCATACCTGATCACGTATAAGCCTTCAATTTTTCCCATCACTAGTCTGGACTCATGGCCTAGTCCGGGTCTCAACCCACTTAGACCACCTGTGTACACCAAAAAGTCTGGGAGGCTAAAAAAGAACAGAAGAAAATAGCCAACTGAGATGGAATCTTCAATTCATGCGAAGAAGTCCTGAACGTTTTCGCAAAAGGACATCCCTTTGGAGACAACTTCAGTAGGCATATCTAGTGCAGAGAAGATAGCAACCCAAACTTAGACATGCCAAAAATGTAGTTAGCCAGGGCATATATCTAGTGCAGGGAAGAGAGCAACCCAAACTCAGACATGTCAAAAATGTGGTTAGCCAGGGCACAATAAGAGGAGCTGTAAAGGGCACCACCACCAACAAGCAATTAGGGACAGTCTGTTCTGTGTTTAAAATTCATTTTTGTTTAATGCGGTTGTAGTGCCAACCTAAAAAAGTTGTTGAATTGTAAATTTCTTTGTTCATGTGTCTGAATTATCAATAGTATAACAACCAAAACTGGTGTGGCTAAAAGCCTCCATTTTGCTAATTGTAGATGCAAATTTGGTTCACTCTTAATTCTGATGAAGTTTTTTTGTTCAGTATATTTTGTTGTTGTTTTAAATTTTTAGTTTGATCAGTATGTTGAGTTGCCATGGTTGATTAGTGTTTTGAGTTGATGTAGTTGGTTAGTGTCTTGAGTTGCTGTGGTTGATTACAATCATTCTGTTGTTGTGAATGGAAATGAAGCTTACAGGATATAACATGGACATTTTTCACAGAAATCTGAAATGCAAGGACGTTATGTGCGAAAATTGTCAAAACTTAGGGACGTTTTCCGAAACAATCTTTGAAACATTGGGATGTTTTACGCGAAACATTTTGTAACGTAGTGACGTTTTTCACATGTTCAAATTTGGGGAAAAACAGATTGACAACTTCAGCTTCTGATGCAGAATTCTAGGACTGAGATTTGTGATTTTGGATATCGATTTGTGAGGATAGTAGTGGGGATGGGAGCATGTGTGGAAGCCAAAATTTGATTTTCGAAAATGCATTAGCCATGGTGATGATGAACAATGGACTTTCGAAAATGCATCAGCCATGGTAATGATGATGATGAACAGTGGTTTCAACCGTTTTGTTAAAGGAAATCTTTTTTTTTTTTTAGAATAACCTGCTTATGACTCTATATGATATGGACTCCGTCCAAAGGATTCTTGACCATTTCTTGGTCGTGGATCAAGTGGTTGGCGGTGCATCCCCAGGTTCAGTTGATGATGCCCAACAAATGAGATCACCATTACTGACACCGATCACGATGGTAGCCAAGCTAATTGATGGGTACCTTGCAGAGGTTGCCCTATATGTTAATCTGAAGCTCCCCAAGTTTCAGTCCCTTGTTGCAGCTATTCCTGAGTATGTGCGACCCTTGGATGATGGCGGGAAGAAGAGGTTTTTGAAGTGGCTTGACTATTTTACCCTTCGAGTTTCAAATTAAAAGTGAGTCCAGGTATGCATTTAACGGCAAAACTCACAGCAGATGGACGGAATGACGTTTTCCATAATGAAACGTTGAATTAAGGATGAAAATTCAAAAAAATAAAATGTAAAGATATTTTGCACACAAAAGGTCAAACGCAGGGACGTTTTGTGTTAATAAGCCATCACACAATCTCAATAAATGTTAACAAAACAGTTACGACAAAAATGAAAATATAACATTAGGACAAAAGAATGTGAGAAACAAATGATTGCACAAATGATGACTTGTTTCTCACTCGCATCACCACTACCCCCATGAATCAATATAGTGCCCTCTACCAATCTGGCAATCTCGCCACCTGATAATTCCACATCCCAAGAGTACTACATCTTGATTCATTGTTTCTAAACTTATTTTCAATCACATACTTTTATAAAATAATTTTAAACATAAATCGATTTTTTTTTTCCTTTTTAACCACACATTTTCCAAAAAAATGACTATTCTAAAATACTTTTTTTTTTTAATTAAAATGGGTTCAAATAAGGGCATAAAAAGGGGGCTATTTCCCTCCCAAAGAAGGATTAAAAAATTGATTGAGTTCAGATATTTCCCAGCTCCTAAGCTTATACCTAATTTGTTTATCTTATTCAATATTTAAAAACCTCATTTTAATCAATAAAAGTGGACCTATAAAGTTGCTTTGTAAATGATTACGTTTAAATCTTGGAACAAACATTCCAAACTTTCAATTAATGAACGGAATTGGTCCTCTTGGATGGTTTTCATACAATTGACGGTTAAAAATGTCAAGCTCTTGATAAAGGACCCTTATTTCTAGTTAAGTACATAAAAAATAAAACAAAAAAAGTCAAAAATAAAAATTGAAAAAAATGATAAAAAGAAAAGAGAACTCATCCTATCAACATCTCTCTCATAAGAGTACTCCAATGCAAACTGTGAAATGCTTTTAAAATTGTCATGTAAGTAAAATGTAAGGTATTATAAAAATACCTCTAATGCACTACGTCAATATAATGTGGCAGTAAAAAAAATATATCGTAAAACATTCAATTTATATGAAATTGATATTAATGAGTAGGCACTCTGTTAAGAGATAAAATTCCACATCGAATAAAGATGAAAATATAGACCAATTTATAAAGGGTATGAGTTACTCCTCTTAATAAGGTTGGCCTTTTAAGATGGAAACTCAAATCTTAACATGGTATCATAGCTTATTAAGCTCTAACGAGTAATTCGATCCGGTTAAGACTCCAAAAGTGAGCATACGGATTTCAAGATTGGTCTGCTTAAACGAGCCACCATCTTGTGGGGGCATGTTAAGGGATAGAATCCCACATCGAATAAAGATGAAAATATAGACCAATTTATAAAGGGTATTGGCTATTCCTCTTAATAATGTTGACATTTTATGATGGAACCCAAAATCTTAACACACTCAAGTTCAAATTTGATTTCCAGTATATTCTATAGATTGTTATCATTTATTTTTCTAAAGAAAAGTAATAAAATCATATTTAAATCTGCATATGAAATATAAATTTTAGTATTACTTTCAACATATACATAAAGTCCCGTTCTCCTGCGCGCCACGCGCAGGAGAACATTATGCGCTTTGCCTTGCCTTTTGGCAAGGCAAAGCCATGTGAATTTATGTTGTCAGCCTTGCTTTGCCTTGCCAAAAAGACAAGGCAAAGTTAATTAATTTGGCCATGCACACGCAAGGCCTGCCACAGCAGGCCTTCCGTGTGCATGTATACATAAAATTTTTTTTTGTCTTTTTTCTCGTGTTTGTGTCGTTTTTCACAATTATTTTCTGAGATTTGTTTATGTCTTTCTGTTGAATTTTCTGGTA
>CAIGRT010017425.1:0-14706 GCA_903798405.1 Fraxinus platypoda
TTTGAAGTGATTCCACACTACCGAATTTAATTTCCTTTTCTTACCTTGTCTACTATTCTCCCCCTCCTCCTCACACAAATCTATTGGATCTTGTTGTGTGTTTGCCTGAGTAGGTAAGTCTTTGTACGATGAACTAGTATTTGATCGTAGTGGATTACTTTCAATGCTCAGTACTGGTGTACAATAACGTAATCCAGACATTTGAAATGAAAAAAAAAAAGGAAATTGCATGAGAAAGAAAAACAACAAAAATGATTGGATGTTATTTTGAAACTAAAGTACGATCATAAATGCAGGTCTTTTGACCTGCTAACACATATATGGAGATTGTGTTACATGAATTATGTGCATATTTCCTAATTCGATCTACTACACAGCATCATCATTAATGCAATTTGGCTGGATTGGATCACCAAAACCTTGGGCTCATGAAATTCCAGAACCATGCCAATAATGGCATATAAGTATTACGAGTTTTTATATGTTCATTGACATTGTCAATGAAGACATCAATTGTTTGAATGCAAATCACTAAAATTCCAATTGCTAAGCCACATTATTAATTCATAAATATGCTATCAAATCGATGAAATATACAACATTTGATATATGGAATGTTAGAACCACAAAATACACAATAGTTATAAACACAAGAAACATAACGGACATCATATCTATCCCTAAACTGCAAGAAAATCACAAAATACGAAGTATGGAGTTTCTTAGATTTCAAATAATCAGTGTTTGTTTATATTACAAATTTACAATTACAAAATACAAAATTTTACAAATCTTCAGACAATCGACAAGGCGTCTTAAACTAGAAACTAGGGGAAAAATGTGGGGTAGTACTAAGGACGTGGGGTAGCCTCTTTTTAAGTCTGTTTTTGGTGCATCCACTTTTACATTGTTTAGGGACTTTCGGCAGGCAATCATTCTAAGGTAATGCTCAACTAGGCAGCTTGGGAGGCAAAAATGGAACTAAACCTCTAAAAATTCCCTGAAATACCCAACCAAAGATGGAAGTTTTACCTTCCTCGTTCAATCAATTTTAAGTGGGAGAAATTATCAAATTACCTTGAGTCCTTCGGTATCGACAGTTCGACTTTCGATTTGAGAGGAAATGAGCAAGAACTTCAACGACAAAAGAGGCTAGAGACCACGGTGACAAGGAATTGTTGAACGGAGATCGAAGATGCACAACATTTTTGGTGGAAATTAAAACTAATATCTCAAAATTGGCAAACCCTCACGTTACTAACTCACTGAATTGGGGTTCTGGGAATTGGTTGGGAATGTTTTGTTCCTTTGGGTCAAATTTTGAGTATTACATACAACAAATTAAAAATTTGTTTTGTAAAAGTTAAAACTAAATTAAACGGGGATGAGACGGTGACCTCGTTAGCCGACCCAGCCCCTGCTTCGGGTCGAAGTTCCTCGCCTCGAATATCGATTAAGCAGGTAGTTCCCGCCTCGTTCGGAGCGGGGCTACACAAGTATCAGGTTTAATGGGTTTTTTTGCCACCTTAGTTAACAAGTTCATTCAGCTCTGTGATTCTACACGTCAATATTGAAACCACTGCTGCAGTTTATTATGAATGTTCTCAATCATTGCGATAATTGAAAACTCTCGATCCTTTTTGAATAATGCACTGAGAGACTTCGCATTGTTTGACTTCATTATATTGTATCGACGTTCAGGAAAATGTGGTCACGTCTAATGTTCAATCCTCATTTTGTTAGATAATCCCATGCTGATAATGATTTATTTCCTATTTCGATTATGAACAATAATGTGAGAAGTTGTGACATTCTTTCTGTGAGTGATTAAATGAGACATGTTCGTATGAAGTGATTGGCCATGTATAGAAGACGGAAGAATGAGGACTAATTTATTTATTTTTAAATCCAGACCATTGCGGTAAATTTTCCTATATGTACGCGAAAACAAAATAAATTAAAATCTAAAAAATATCAGTAAATAAATTGGTGCATTGTAATAAGAGAGAGAAAGCGCTTCACCAGTCTTGGCCACAGTCCATATCTGTAGACTCATTGTCCCATAATTTTCTGAACATTTTATTTGATTTGTATCAATCAAGTGAAAAATTGAAGAGTTCTTTCCTGATTGATGGTATTATCAGAAGTTTTGTGAAGAAATGGGGGACAGTCAGAAGAATTACTCTTCGAATCCAAAAGATTACAAGCTCCTAGAAGAGGTTGGATATGGCGCTAGCGCAACCGTTTACAGAGCAATCCATTTGCCTTCCAATGAAGCGGTGGCCGTCAAGTGTTTGGATCTCGATCGATGCGGTAGCAATCTGGTTTGTCGTGTTTTCCATTCCCTCGATTTTCTTTTCTCATGCAGATAAATTTGAGTATGTGTGGATGATGTTTGTGTATAATTTGGGTGATGTGTGATTGGGGATTTTTAATCTAGGTGTAGACTGTTTGGATTGATTTGACTGTTATGTGTATGAACATTGCGTTTAGATGTGTGCTTTGAGATAGCGCTATATGAGGAAGTATCCTTGTATCTTGGTTAAGTGATCTTGATGGTGTATGTGGGTGAAGTTTGAAACTTTTAAGTGTCGAATTGGTTTCAGATGATAATAGTTGAAATATGTCAAATTGATTGATTTTTGTTTGCTGGTGGTTGTTGATTCGGAAATGCAACATAACTTCAGCTGACAGTTAATGCAATGGTTTTGAGTTCAATAAGATTGTAGATTGTAGTTAGAATAATGCTGAATCGTGTAAAGTTCTGATGGACGGCCACTTGGAAAAACATTGTTTATGATCTGGCCTCCTTTTTGTGAGTACTGAACCTTTTTGATCACTGCTTATGGATTATGAATAATAGTTGGCTGTGACAGAAAAATGGGGTAATTTATTGGATGCATCCCCCCTTTTCTTGTGAATCTCAATGATTATAGTTATGTTCAACTAATTACTTTGGGTTGTCAATTCATCCCAACGAGATTGTTACTTCTTTATGATGAGAATGACTTGTTTGAATCAAAGTAGATATATTGGCTCTTTGATGATAGATTCTTGGTGATTCGGTTTGATAGTGAGTGCTATACAATAGAATTTTTTGTCCTGCACACTAAACAAGCAGTGTTGCCAAAATATTTATCAAGGCTGTCCCAGGGAAGAGCAAACTTGGTAATTTACTTTTCAATACCAAGTTTGCCAATTTTTTGGGAAGATTTTGTAGCTAGTCCGACTTTAAACAGATACGGGATATAAATTAAATCAAGAAATTCTGGAATGAAATCAAAGCAACTGTGAAAAGTCAAATATGGTAGGCCAACCAATTTCTAAATGATATTATGAATAATGAGATATAATTAAAGTCACATGCCAGCATGAAAAGTTAAACTAATTTATCTATAAACCAAGAATCCCAAGTATCTGACAAATGAACCAATCCAAGGTTGGAATCGTGAAAATAACTCCCAAGAAGAAGAAGAAGAAGAAGAAGAAGAATATCTCAAAAATTTAAGACACCCAAAATAGGACCAATTTCTTATAAAAACTATTACCTACTAACAACTAGAACCATATCTCAAAATTTAAACTTCTCAAGACCTTAACCTGGGTCTCCCCCGGGATTCTAAATCCAAAGCATATGGGAGGACCTTGGGACTTGTAATGACATGAATACCCTAACCTTGTGAGGTATATTTTGGGCCAAGACCACGAGGCCGAGTGGTCCAAAGTTGAAAATGGACCCTGTGGCCAATCAAGCATGAACCATGTGATGTATGCAAATCATTCTCATCTCTAATATACAGTGATTTTTTAAATTTTATTTTTAATTTTTTCTTTTTGCCTTTTCTTTTTCCATTTTCAGTTATTAAATGCCACAGAATAAAAATCCCCTAATAAATCCTGTGACTGGCTATTTCCTCCAATGAAATTTTTTTCTGTCAATTTTCTCGTCCATGTGTCCTGAGTAGTTGGGGAAACAACATAAAAATTTGTAGATTTAGGGGGTGTTTGACACCCATTTTAGTAGAAAAATGTGTTTTTGAATATTGATTGATGGAAGAATCTGTGGTTAAAAAGTAAGGAGAATTTTTAGGTTTATGTGTAATATTATTTTATTGATAGAATGTGTGGTTGAAATAAAGAAAGAGAAAAAGAATGAGAATGAGAAAAAAATGGGTGCTAAACGGGGGCTTAGTAAGTTGGGAAGCAACATATAAAAATTGTAGATTTAGCTGCTTCTGAAATATTATGCTGTATTACATTATTGCCCCTTTTCAATAGCTTTTATAATTTTGAGGAGATAAGTGCTATTATAATTATATTATTTTATGTATCACATAGTTTTGGCTCATCTACTTAGGCTTTTCATACAGTGGAAACTTATAGTTATTGAGGAATAGTACGCTCTGATTTATCATCAACTGAAATTGGTTGCTCACAAGTCATACCAGTTACCTATCCCACCTGCATTTAGGGCTTATTTATCTCACTGGCTGGGGAAGATTGTAATGAATCAAAAGCATGACATTTGGGATCAACACATGAGTTTTGCACAAGTTGTTTTGCTCTGGATGCTGTCCTCTGGAGATTAGGATCCATGTTTGTATGGGAGACTGTTATAGGAAACCACTTGGGACATAATCCTCATTGTTTCCGTTTTTCTCTTCTCATTTAAGATAAAACCATTATGTCCAATAAGAAAGCAATTTCCTGGCTAGATTCTGTAAAAAGTTTTTATTAAAGACTGTGTAACAAAATCCGTGTTTATGACTTTGTTTTATGCATGTTTCATGCATTAATATTTTGCTATTATTTGCTCTGGTCAAGATGCTTTTTTTTTGGTTTCCTCATAACTCAGTTCCTTCATTTTTTAAACTACGAGATTTATCACGTTTCTTACTGGTCATACCATTAAATCAACATTAATGTTTCTGTTTCATTATAAATATTGGGGGCTGGACTTAAAACAATGGAGACTGTTCACGGTCAAAATCATTGCATCAAAATAATTGACATATTGAGTAATTTTGGCCGTATGTTAATAGGATGATGTTCGGAGGGAAACTCAAATACTGAGCTTAATTGATCATCCTAATGTGATCAGAGCATTTTGTTCATTTGTTGTCTACTACAACCTTTGGGTGGTAATGCCTTTTATGGCCGAGGGNTGCAACCTTTGGGTGGTAATGCCTTTTATGGCCGAGGGTTCTTGCCTACATCTCATGAAGATAGCATATCCTGATGGATTTGAAGAGTCAGCCATTGGGTCTATCTTGAAAGAAACTCTGAAGGCTTTGGAATATCTTCATCATCATGGCCATATTCATCGTGATGTGAAGGTTAATTGATTCTGAAATATTGAACCTATAACACAAGCAAAAAGACATTTCCAGATTTGACTAGTTCATTGAAATCAGCTAGGCTTACTTTGAGGTTTGATTAACATTTCCTTCTGCAGGCAGGAAATATATTAATGGATAGTACCGGGGAGGTAAAACTTGCTGACTTTGGTGTTTCAGCAAGCATGTTTGACAAAGGTGATAGGCAGCGTTCGAGAAACACCTTTGTAGGGACTCCATGCTGGTATGGCTTGACATTTACCTTTCCTTTTCTATTTTGTTCTCTGAATATGTATTCGTTTTTGTGATAGTTTAAGGTTTCTATTACCTAAACTTTATCTTGATGTCTAGGATGGCACCGGAAGTTTTACAGCCAGGAACTGGATATGATTTCAAGTGGGTTTTATTCCTACTGTTCATGGTTTTTATACAAGTATTTAAAGCCTAAACAAATGTTGAACAAATATCACAAAGGTTTTCATGAATGCATATACGAAAATTTTACAATCTTTTTCTTTTATCCAATGTTTTGGATGTGCACATGACATCCCAAGAAACTAGACTACAACTTAAAATAATTTCTTTTTATTTTCTTAGGTTCTTGTTAAATCATTTATGATGATTTGTACAGTAATTCCTTCTTGTCTTAAACACTAGAGAGGAGATGGAGGAGAAGTAGAGAAAACAGTGTTTGGGATTCATTTTGCATGGTTATACAAGTTGACCCTTTGACCCACAACCATGGGTGGACCTAGGACTAAATTTTTGGGTAGCTAAAATTTAGAAAAAGCCAAAAATGTTAAACATAGAAATAGATTTAAGACATAATATGAGATTACCTACTAAAGTTTTGGCCTATAAGATTTTATAGAAAAATTCATCTATCTCTTAATTTAAATCTATTTTTTCAGTAAGATGCCAGTCAGTGTAGAGACTTAATTTTAGTAATTACTTTGTCGATTAAAGATCTATTAAATTTGGCAAGGATGCTATATCATGAATGCCAGAAGTGGTAAAGATTCACTGGATTGTTGCGTAATTATTTTGCATATTCACAGAGCTGACATTTGGTCATTTGGAATAACTGCATTGGAGTTGGCTCATGGACATGCACCATTTTCAAAATACCCTCCAATGAAGGTATGAATGTCTACTTGATAGCTTGGCTACGTGTTCATTGAGATAACTGTCCTGAACTCTTTAATTATTTAACCTCTATATTTGCAATAGGTTCTGCTGATGACCATACAGAATGCCCCTCCTGGGCTTGATTATGACCGAGATAAAAGGTTTTCTAAGGTAACCGTGTTATTTTTGTCTTTGGACATTCTGTTGAATAATATATACGGTTATACATTTTTGTAAGTTGATTGTTAAATGATCTTCTGTTTTAAACAGTCTTTCAAAGAAATGGTTGCAATGTGCTTGGTGAAAGATCAAACTAAGAGGCCAACTGCAGAAAAATTGTTAAAACTTTCTTTTTTCAAGAACGCCAAACCTCCAGAGCTTTCCGTAAAGAAACTATTAGCTGACTTGCCACCACTGTGGAAGCGTGTGAAAGACCTTCAGGTAACTATCATGGTGACTAGCAGGGTTCTCAGGTTACTTTTATTTATTTGGTATAATGGTCTTGTGAAAACGATGCAGCTCAAAGATGCTGCACAACTTGCTCTGAAGAAAATGCCTTCAGCAGAACAGGAAGCAATATCACAGGTTTGAAGCATCTCAAGAAGTTATTTTACAATTTATTTTAGTTGAAATCTTTTCATTTTTGTTTCAGCTTCTTTATGTGGGTTTTCTCTGCTAGTGGCTATTTCCTAATCTGAAACATCCACCTCAAGAAGTGGGCACCAACCAATTGACTTAGCATATGCCCACTTCCTGAGAGGTAGCCAAGATCCCAAAACATTTATGTGCAGCATCATTTTTCTACTTATTATAGGTAGGCCAGGATGTTACAGGTCTCCTTTGCTTGTGTAGAACAATCCATCAAGGGCCTAGTTTCACCATAGGAGTCTTCCCTACCTTTAGGGCTCTTGTGCCCCTTGATATTGCTGGTGCTGTTTTACAATCTAGAGGGAATGCCTGCATATTGTCATCAAATAGGCCTTGTGATTCTGATTCCTATCAAGAAAGTAGGTTCTACTTTAGTGACACTGGAGCAGTTTGCTAACTCAGGTCTCCTTATTTTATTGGTTTTTGAAAAATGCCATTTTTTCCATTAATTTATTACTTATTTATCCTATAGAAAATTAGGAATTCATGGACTTAATTAAGAGTAATCTTAATCCTATATGAAATGAGGAATTCAGTGGATTTAAATAAAAATTATTACTGGGTATGATGAGAGTACAGAATCTGCTGGACACTTGTTGGTTCCTTTCTTGATCAGCCGCTCCCACTCTCTCATCTCTCTTGTTTGTCTCTTTCAGAGCGAGTACCAGCGAGGTGTAAGTGCATGGAACTTTGATGTTGAGGATTTGAAGCTTCAAGCATCACTTGTATGTACATGAGAATATCTTCCTTGATGTCACAGAATTTCATGATAAACAGTCTTATGACTTGCTAAATGGTGCACATGAGCTGATTTCTTCTTATTCTGGCAGCTGCAAGAGGAGGATGATGTACAAGAGATTAAGGACGAAGATAGCTTGAATTTGTCCATGAACCATAAGGTCATTAGTAATCTTACATAATTATTAAAAAAATTCTGTTTGACAGAGTGGAGGTTTACCTGATGGAGAACAGTAGATGAAAAATGGCTCTTTGTCCTAGCAGGTGGTATCTAGTTCTGGACCTGAAGTAGAAAATCCAGGGACTTCAAGCAATAATATTTGCAGGTTATTAAAGGCCTCTATTCATCATCATCATCCCCCCCCCCCCACAATATTGGTAACAGTTATTTTGCCTTGGAATCACACATTGTCTTGCCAATTTAGTTTTTCATGTCATTTAAGATTCCTACCGAGTTTGAACTTGTTTGTATTTGTAATCACCTAGATATTAATCCTTTCTTCCCCTTGATATGGATTTCTAGCTTTTGACATGACGTGCAACATTGTAGTTGTCGTTTGTTTAGGTTATCCTCAATTCTGAATGAGATTTTATTCTTTTATTTTACAGAGAGAAGATAAATGGGGATGAAGAAAAAGTCTTTGAAAATGATTTACCGGACTCTGATAATCAGGGAAAAACTGGAATCAACAGAAGTGTATCGAAAGCCGTGCTGCCTATGTTGGAGAAGGATAGTGCACAAGCTAAGACTAGAATTCAGATGGGGAAGCCTCGTCAAACTCAGAGTGGACCACTAATGCCTGGTGTTGTGCTTAGTCATTCGAATTCAGAAAGAACGCGCAACTTAGAAAGGTTTATTGTAATTGATTAATTATTTCATCTGCTATTCTATCGTATGCTTCAACTATGCTTCTGAGTAGCCTGTAACATGATTGTATTAACATTAATGCATTTGACAAGAAAATTTTACTTGATTGTCTGATTATGTGCCATATTCCTAATATTTATTGTGAACAATAATCATAATTGTGGTGGTGAATGGTTATGGTTTCGTATACTACAATGTTCAGTGAGGGCAATTCTAGTTTAGCAGCGCCCTTATTCTGACAGCATTTTAGCATCCTATGTACACGATGAGTTGATTGTCTGATATGAAGAAGAAAAATAAACAGTTACTGGGGTCAAAGATAAGGATTTCAGGGTTGTGGCAGGATCATTGTTGCATCTTTAACCTGTGTTCACTCATATGTAGATTTGAAAAAAATTCATGGTCATTATTGTTTAGGTGCTTTTTATACAAAATTTGTTTCATATAGTCACATCTTAATTTTGGTGACATATATGGAACGATGTGAAAGAAATCATGTAGTTTATTCGAATTAGGCTTAGTATATTTTTGTTTTCTCCCACAGTTTTGGCGTTGAAAATTGCTCATGATGAAGAAAAAAATGTGAAAATTTAATTCTAAAATTTGTCTACCCATACTTGTACTTCTATGTGATATCCATAATTTCGATTGCAGTTTAAAATAAATGTTGTTTCGTGTTACAAAAGATGTATGTCATTTCATTATATTGTCTGATTTTGGTGATGCAACATGCTTTTTGCACCTAGTTAGCTAGAGAATACCTTTACCTTGTTAACATCTTTGGAAAAAAATTGTGTGTCAGATGTGAGATTGAAAACCATCAAGTGGTTGAGAGAGCTCAACAATTACGAAAAGCACCCAGCTATAGTGGTCCTCTTATGCTTCCAAACCGAGCTTCAGCAAACAGTTTATCGGCCCCAATCAAATCTTCAGGAGGTAATCATTTTGAATTGAATTTATCTACTGTTCTACATGGAGGAATTTATTTTATTCCATCATTTCCCTTCTAGGCTTCAAGGATTCTATGGATGACAAGTCAAAGACCAATCTGGTACAAATAAAAGGCCGGTTCTCAGTAACGTCTGAAAATGTAGATATTGTAAAGGTATAGCTTCATTCTTGTGACACTTTATTAATTTTGGTGACTGTTGCTAACTTGTACATTTGTACTAGGATATTCCATTATGTACAAGTTCTCGACGAAATTCTCAGGTAGGAGGCAGACCATTTCTTTGATTGTCGCAAAATGATTAGTTTGTTTAGTTCCTCGTTCATAATCTGTTGATGTGGTCCTCAGGGGTCACCACCAAGGAAGTCCGCTAGTGTTGGAGAGTGGATGTTTGATTCTAAGCCAATGGTTAGTACACTGACTACTCTTATTATACTTGAGCCAATACAGAATTTTTATCTGTTGAACCCCCCTCGTTTTTCTGCCCCCCTTTCTCTTCCAAGTGAACTTGATTACTTAGTTCCTGTCAATCTTAGTGATGTATTTGTCATTGGCTTTCAGCCTAATAGTCAGTCCCTCAAGGAAATCAGCAACCGCAATGTACCGGCCTCAGTTCTCATGCCTCATCTTCAGAATCTTTTCCAGCAAACATCAATTCAGCAGGTAAGACCCTTATGTATTTGTATTGTTATTGTGTCTTCTATCATAGGTCAACAAGCATTTTCAATCGGCAGCTCTCTGTTTCAATTTTGCTCTTATTTATTGCCACCTTCACGGCAGGATCTTATAATGAATTTATTGAATAGCTTGCAACTAGTTGAGGTAGCAGATGGTAAGTTGACAATCTTATTGTTTGTATATATCAAAGACGAGGTTTTGTAATGGTTAGCTAATGTTTCTATCTTCTTCAGCTCCTCAAAATGGGAAACTGCCTCCGTTACGTTGTGGATCAGAAAATAATGGAATCGTAAGCCCCAAAACCTGCATTCACATTGATGGAAATTTTGCTCAGTAGGTGCATAAATGATCCTCTCTTTGGATAGAGCATTCAGGAAGGAAGAATGGAGATCAATATTTTATTATCCAACTTTAGTTTTTGATCTAATCTCTATTTAAATGTGTTCCTCCCATTGAAACCTTTCCTTGGGATCGCTAAAATATGAATGAGGAACTGCAAGTATTCCCTAAAGTGCCATCTTCTACACGAGTTTTCATATTTGTTTATGTTGAACACATGCACAGTGCAGTATGTTACATGGACTAGGGGAATGAGTCTTGACAGATTATGTCATCCAAGTGTTGCATTTGACAAAATTGTCATTTTATGTTTCAAATAAGGATCCATATAACCACGATCTATGTCTTGACTATGCAGTTGTCCAACATGGGTACTTAAGTCCTTATTCTCATCCACTTAATATGTATCAGATATTTTTTATGTTACAGATTCACTGATTTAATACCGTTGGATAATCATATACATGTCATCATGGTAACTTTTGCATTAGGCACATGATTTCACCTTTACATAAGATACAGTCCACAGATAGTTCTGTTGGTTCCGGGACTTGCCAAAATAATGCTAAAATTCTCGGCTGAAGCTTGTGGTTCTTATTTTAATAGTCAATTCATAGATCGGACTTGATGAACCTTGAGCCAGGCTCAACCATCTATATTTTACTTGGACTTAATCACTGAATGAATTTTAAATAGTATTTAGGGGGTGTTTGACACCCATTTTAGTAGAAAATGTGTTTTTGAATAGTGATTGATAGAAGAATGTGTGGTTAAAAAGTAAGGAGAATTTTTAGATTTATGTGTAATATTATTTTATTGATAGAATATGTGGTTGAAATGAAGAAAGAGAAAAAAAAATGAGAAAGAGAATGGGTGTCAACCACACATTCTATCAATAACATAATACTACACATAAATCAAAAAATTCTCATTACTTTTCAGCCACACATTCTTTCATCAATCACTAAGGGGGCTTAGATTCTTCTAGATTTCAGATGGTAGAAATAATCGTTATTAGTCGTTGACTGCAAAAACTAATGATTGTTCACTGATAGAATTCACCCATGTACAGGTTGAATCAGCGCTATCTGAAAGAGAGTGTTTGCTTCTTATGGAGATCACAGAACTTCAATCGAGGTGGCGAATTTAGAATTGGACTTGATAAACTTCAAAAAAAAAAAAATTCATTATCTACTACCTTTTGCAACAGAAGCTTAATTCAATCTCCAACCCTCCCACCCCAACCCCATCCCCATCCCCCCATATCTGGCATTTGCAGGATGGATAGTTTGACTGATGAACTAAATGCAGAAAGATTAAAATATATGCAAGTGAGTTTTCTGTTGTTTTACATCTCTACAATTAGCACGTCTTGTTTATTTTGCACAGGGATTCTTATGATTATCTTCTTGTCGTAATGAAGCAATAAAATTTAAAAATGAAAGTCGATTATGGAGTATGAACGTGCCTCATTGAGTCCTATTTTTTAATCATATTTTGTGTACTCCTGGCAGTTACAACAGCAGCCAAATACTATATCTGGTCGAGTTGAGGATAGAGATAGAAGAGAAGGTGATTCTTGATTAGATTTGTCGAAGTGTAAAGAGACAGCACCCTGTAAATTTGGGAAAGGTTTCAGTCTATGGATATTACCTCCATTACTTTAAGCCGAAGTTTGTGCTTCCCCTACATCTTTTGCTTTTTTCCTTCTGAAGGTCTCTTCTTTTACACAATCATGGTTTTTGCCAATCGTTGAATGAACTCCCAGTGAAAGATTCTAACTTGCTCTCCACAAAATAAGGAGAATGATCAGCCCTAGAAGATTCAATTTGGTTCATTTATTTAATCAGTATGAAGAAACTTAGCCATCCCTTGTGTAGAAAGACGTGGACACCTCACGCCGATGTGAATATTTGGTTGAACCACTCACTGTGAGAGAGAAAATCACAAGAGGCATTAAATTTGTATTTTATAAATTATATATGATATGTATGTTTCTATTTATATGCAACTTGAAACTGTAACTTTGTTAATAGATAATTTTATAACAGTTAGCTGTTATTTAGTGGCCGTTTTACTAACGTTATTCTCTTCGTCCAATTTTTTTTAATATTATGAACTATTTTGTTCGTTATCTAGTCCACGTGTGTCTTGCTAGACGATAAAATATTTTTAATGTCAACTGTTTGTGAAAATCTCATAAACGTACGGGATTGTGGACAAGTAATACGTGGTAAATTACGTGTGTCGTCTCACTAAAAATAAAGTTAAACAATATTGTACTAGTTTATCAAACTCGATGTATATGACAAAAGAATTTTGAATGGTGTAATTATCCTATCTGAAGTTGTGAATTTGTGTAAATGCGTTTTTTTTTATTAAACTACGATGTAAATGTATTGGATTTCAGAATTTACCTATTGGCATTTATTCTATATTGTTTAACCCTTTTTTCAAGATAAATCAAATATATTCTAAGCACGATCAGATCATATTTCTAGTCAAAATTTATATGCTAAGAAATGGATTCAATCACACGCCTATTTCACGAGATTGTACTAGCCACAAATGTTATTCCTAACACTTATTGTCTGTGAGTCAATTATGCAATGTTTTAGACCTATTGTGAGTTTTTCAACACTACAACAAATAACTAGTTATCTAATTGATAGCTAAGCAATCAAATAAATAAGCATGTATAATCAATCAAGAAAGTGAGAATTTACTAAACTATTTATCCATAAATTAGAAACAAATGACAAATGGTCTCATCATCATCCAATCTAATAGAGAAGTTAGCCTAACATGTTTATATTTGAAGTACACGAAGTTATGAATCTCATCCATACATAACAACTGATCTTAGGGCATTATAGCATTATTTTGCCTATGATAATGAATGTCAATGTTGGTTACATCCAAGTATCTTCCATAACTAGCCATAATCATTTTAATAATTTATCAGCAACATATAGAATCAAGAAAGAGCTCTATGTTTCATGGTTAGAGAGACGCTCTCAACTCTAGTGTGAGAAAGTCTCACTTGAGTGCCTTGATTTCTTGTGTTCGATTCGATTTTTACCCCTTCTTGGTGGAAATTGAATTTAACATACAGTTCTTTACTTGATTTTACTTAAATCTTTTAGGTGAAATTGAGTCTTGCAGGCCTGTTTACTTTTCTTGTTTGGTTTGGTCAGTTTTTTAGTGTTCGGTGGATTTCTTGTGTTCCTTGGTGCATTTCTACTTCCAGTCTTGGGCAGTTTTCTGGACTTCATTCAGTTTGTGGGTGGTGTTTGGTTCTACTGTCTCTGGTTTTGGTAGCTTGGTCTTCATCTCTACAGTTTTCTGTCTCAGTTCGTGCTTGCAGTTTCTGGTGGTTGCTCGTTTTTTGCTCAGCTTTAGGGTGCATTTTACTCAGATTAGTTGCATTTAGATTTGGGTGTTCCAGTTAGTTTCAGGAGGTTCAACTCTGGTTTGCTTCAGTTTGGTTTGGCTCTCTGCAATTCCAATCCGTTTAGTCTTGGTTTGCAGCGTGATTGCCCAGCTTCACTTGGGCAGTTCTGGTTTCTTTGTTCAGGTGGGGTGATTCTGTTGCTTGGCGATGAGGAATCTGGTTTTCTTGCTGGGGATTCGTTGGTGTGCAGTGTGTGTTCGTGGTGTTTTAATCATTCTTTCATTGCGTGTATATCTATTGTATCTATTCCTATTGGGATTTTGATTTTGGTCTAGTCAACTTCCAATCACCTTTTGCTAGATTTTCTGCTCTTGGTCAGTTGCTTTTTGACTTTTGGGAGGCTGCCTGTCATTTTCCAGTTTTCTTTTTGTCTCCCTGCCTGGCTGCATGTGAATCCTTCCAACTGGGTTTACATTTTTTTTATCTGCCTTTGGACCGATTAATGGGCTTGGGTGCCTATCTTTTTTATTTCCTGCACGTGGTAAAGGGCCTAGTCACTGGTGGGTTGGTGGATTTTATTTGGGCTTAATTCATTGCTGGACCTCTTGGGCCTATTTCCTGCCTATTG
>CAIGRT010017435.1:0-15285 GCA_903798405.1 Fraxinus platypoda
ATAAAAGTTGTGGGTCTAATGAAATGTGTGGTTAAAATTATTTTAGAAAAATCTGTGCCAAACAAGCTCTTAATCTTTTGTTTTTTCTAGAAGTGTCTCTTTTCCTGGTCGGAAAGGGGAGGGGAAGAAAATTGTTCAAGTTGGGCCTGTTTACGAAAGACTTAAGTTTCAGGCACATCATAATGTTGTATACAGTCACATATTATTTGGTCATTGTAGGAAGAATATCTATGTAATTCCATTATCTACATTTTCATGTATAGATTTGCATCCATCATATACTTATATGATGCATGCTAATAGTTTCTTGCCCCTCGCACCTCCCTCAACCAAAATAAATGAAAGCAAAAAATGAGAAAAGAAAGAGAAATCTGATCATGCACTGATGTCTTCCAATCATTTAATCAGGCATAAAAGGTAGCTCCAGGTAAATGAGGATGCACATTTTTACATCCATCTCACGATCACTCATTTATGTTTCTACCACCTTCAATGAGGCTGGATTTGTTGTGCCACTTCAGTTGTGCTGGCTTTGGTGTATTTTTCTGGTTATCTTTCAATTTGTTGATGGCATGAGACTGGCTATTAATCTTCAATAGCTGCTGGCTAATTTTTTTATTGCTGATTTCTTTCTCTATTTCAGACCTACAGAGGTGGAACATTCTATTCTCGAGGACCTGAGGAATCGGGTGCAGTTGAGTAGTATGACATTGCCTTCTATTAGCTTCTACACCTTTATCAATACACATAATGGGTATGCCTTTCACTGTGAAAACATTTTTTCTTCTTTTGGTATCTTTTAATGTGGTTTGCTATCACAGCGATCTTTGCCAAATCTTACGATCTATTGATTAGGTTAAACTGTGCATCAATATCTCATGATGGGTCACTGGTTGCTGGCGGATTTTCAGACTCATCACTAAAGGTTTCCTAGTTTCTGTGTAATTTATGAAGTATCTCAAATAACTTCAGTTTGCCTTGCTCATTCAAAAGCCACTATTTACAGGTTTGGGACATGGCAAAGCTTGGGCAGCAAACTGGCAATTGTAAGTAGATTTCAATAATTTCCTCCGTCGAAGACTGTCATAGAATATGCATTTACTCTGTTACTTAAATCTTGATTGGATGAAGAATTTTATGTTCATGGCGTTAATGTCAATGTATTTACTATGTAAACCTTTCATTTGTCTTGTTTAAAATTCTATTTGGTCACACCCTTCAATTCTTTTTCTTGCTTGTCAAATTGCTATATTTATCCTCGTTCTGCAGTTAATTTGTACATATACTTGTGAAGCAACAACGAGGTGCTGATATTTATTAGTATTAGCTCCTTCGCAGGGAGAGAATGAATTGACTCCTAATGAAAATATACTTAATGCAAATTCAAAGGGAAGATCTTATACACTATTTCGGGGTCACTCTGGACCTGTTTATTCCGCCACTTATAGTCCATTTGGAGATTTTCTTCTGTCTTCTTCATCAGATTCAACGAGTATGTGCTCATTTCCTGTTATCTTGCCCTTCGTTTCTCTGTTTTATTTACCTAAATAAGCTTTACTTTTATTTTCTTTAGCTTTTTGTCCTATCCTGTAAAATATAATTGAAATCAAACTGTTGGCATGCAGTTCGATTATGGAGCACAAAACTGAATGCAAATCTTGTTTGCTACAAGGGTCATAACTACCCTGTGTGGGATGTTCAGGTAGGATATTGGATATTCACTTTTTAGGAAGCTGTATACCCCCATCCCTAAACTCTAACCAACTTTTAATCAAGGAAAAACTCAAAAATCAACAGTTATGCCTGCTTTCCTTTCCTCACACTTGAGCACTAAGTGTATTGTCAACTGATGAAACAATATTTCTTCTGCAATCAGCAGTCCAAATCTTTCCAACAAACTACAAAGTCTCATTTTCTTCTCTTTATGTGATTGAAAAGTTTTGATTCGCCACTACTCTATCTAGCTGCTTAACTCATATTTTGGTAGGATGTGTCATGCTGAATAAAGATTTTACTTCAGTATCACTGAACAAGATATTTGACAGCATTTTTGTTTCCAAATACCCATGTGTATATTAGTATATGAACAAGATTTGAGAATGATTGTGAATCTCATTCTTTTTCATATTTGGAATACAATGCTATCTATAGAGATATATGGTTATAAAAGAATAAAAAATTGGTTGCACAGTAACAATACCTACAATCTTTGACCGTATTGATTTTAACCCTGAATTTGGCTGCACTAAATCATGCAAGATTTATTCTATCCCTAAATCTTCGCTGCTCTAAAATTTTGTTTTCCGCATTATATCAATTGGCTAAGAATTGTCCATATTGAAGCAAGTCCTTCAATGACTACGAACATGGCAAAAATTTCAATGCCTGTATGATATCAAAAATATTTTTTAGCTAACATTGCTTTTAGCATCTTTAGACTAAATAGAACACGTTCACCAGTCTGAGTCACTTGAATGACTATGCCCTGTATTTTTCCCTTTTAATTTACTTTTTGCCTATGTTCGACATATCTCTGATTGACCCATGCTAGAACAGACTCATGATTCTGATGTTATTCTAGTGCAGTTTAGTCCAGTGGGACACTATTTTGCAAGTGCTTCACATGATCGAACTGCGAGGATCTGGTCTATGGACAGAATACAGCCTTTAAGAATAATGGCAGGTCACTTGTCTGATGTAGATGTGAGCACCTCGCTGTCTATGTGCTTGCGTGTAATATTATCTTGCCAACATTAGTGTGCGCTAATCTATTTCTATGTTTTACATGATCAATATATTCCCCCAGTATCACACCAGTTAGACAGAAGGAGAAAGAGAAAATGAAAGCTTATTTTCTTCATCCTTTTTCTTAATAGATCTTGTTAGGGACTCTCCTTTTCGATTGATTTTTCAATTCACCTCTTTCCTTAAACTCATGACTCAATTTGGGGTCTTGCTCTCTTGTCATTGTTTACTGTAGTGAAGGCTGCAAAGTTGTCAATCCCCAAGGGGCTACAGCTGCCATGGTCAATGACCATGTTAGATGTGTGAAAAATATTGTTAATCTTTTTATAGCTTGTTGCAATGTGTGGTCATTGCTCTTTTTAGCGTTCTTCAGAAACCTGGAAAAAAATACCTTAGAATATTCAAAAATAGGCATGGAGTTGATTCATCCTTTTGTTCTATTAACAAATTTCTGTTGGTATCTGAAGACATACAGGCAGAGATATTAAGGTGATGCCGAATAAGATTGATTAGTTACACTAAGTTGCAAAAGATGTGTTAGAAGAATCTGGGGGTAGCAAACCACCGAATAAGGAGACGCGGTGTTGGAATGAGAAAGTCCTGGTAGTTGAGACTAAAATAAAATGCCATAGAAATGTAAAAAAATATGAAAACATTGATGCCTTTGAGAAGTGCAAGTTAGCTTAATGAGAAGCCAAGAATATAATTCAAAAGTTCTACGTAGAAGAACATGAGAAGTTGTATAGTTATCTCGGAAACAAGGAAGAGGAGAAATCTATTCACAAGTTATCTCGGCAATGGGTGAAGGAAAGTAAAGATCCGGATAAATTCTAGCGTTTAAATATGAGAAACAAAGAGCTTTGTTTTGTAATGATGAGATAACAGAAAGACTGGAGAATTATTTTAACAAATTATTTAATGAGAGGCATAGTGTGGAGATTCGAGATTTCTCGAACTCAGTTGGGGATAGGAATGTTTATATGAGGTGAAAATTGTTTGGATAGGAATTGTTTGGATGAGGTGATTATATGGTTTACAAAATTGTTCAGTGAGATTTTAAAGAATGAAAATATGCGAAATGGAGAACTATTATTGTGCATATTTATAACAATAACGGGATATTTAAAATTGTATGAAGCCTGTCACGAGTCATAGAATGAAAATATGGTCGAGGGTGATTGACCCAAGACCAAGGTGTATTCAATGATTTGAGAGAATCAGTTCAGTGTTTTTCTGGGGAGGCTGGAGATAGAATATGGCTTATTTAAGGGTCTTAACAAATATGCACTCCTAAGAAATCAAAGGTCAATGTCCCAAAGGAGTCTGAACTATTTATCAATGTTAGATTATTATATATCATGGCCATAATATGTGCTGAAAGTACCTCCTTTTACCTCGTTCTGTGAGAAGAAAATAAACTTAGTCTTTTGATATTTCTGATACTTCTAACTTTGTGTAAGTTGTAACGAGCGATTTTTTTCTTCGTAGTTGGATTGACACAATTTTGTTCATACTAAAGATTTAAATCTTAATATTTCTTTTTCATTTCTTAGTGTGTGCAATGGCATGCAAACTGCAACTACATTGCAACTGGATCCAGTGACAAAACCGTGCGCTTGTGGGATGTTCAAAGTGGGGAATGCGTTAGAATTTTCATTGGTCATAGAAGTATGATCCTATCCTTGGCAATGTCACCTGATGGTCGTTACATGGCATCTGGTGATGAAGATGGTAAGATCATGATGTGGGATCTTGCAAGTGGACGTTGTGTTTCCCCTTTGGTTGGTCACTCCTCCTGTGTATGGTCTCTTTCTTTCAGGTGCAAAAGATTTTCTATATCCCAAACATCTCATTTAATTTTCGTATTGCATTCAAGTGAAAAGGGTGATTTTCTCAATGATAGATTGCATTGTAATTTTGTTTCATGTTTTACAGTTGTGAAGGTTCACTTCTTGCATCGGGTTCTGCTGATAGCACTGTGAAAATATGGGATGTAACCAAGAGCTCGAAGGTGTCAAAAACTGAAGAAAAGTAAGTTCATTTTGACAAGACAGTTTTTTTATGTAAATGATGTGTAGAAAAGAGGTAGCTATAAATGCAAGAATATCTACCTCCATAATCTCTCTCTCTCTCTACTTTGCAATAATTCAGGAGTTAGTACCATAGTGATGAAAAATCTTTTGCTTGTAAATTCAATGAATGAATGCTTCAAAAAAGCTAGCTAACTTTTGTTTCTTTGTTATTAACTATGTGCTGTAATATTTTTTTCACCAGTAAAAATGGAAACACGAATAGACTCAGATCGTTGAAGACCTTGCCCACCAAATCCACTCCAGTCTATGCTTTGCAGGTATATACAGATGGATGATCACTTCTCTCGTTTATTTATACATCGGGATCTTCTGAAGTCTATTTTTATCGTTCTTTTGTAACAGTTCTCTCGAAGGAATCTTCTATTCGCAGCTGGGGCTCTCACAAAAATTGCGTGAAAAAATTTCTTGATGATACGATCTGGACTTGGGAGATTATGTTCCATTGGCCATGGTCTTGTAGAATGCAGTGCCAGTCTTGCCTCCTGTTGCAATTGTTTCCTTTTCTTCTTGATTTTTGTGGAGAAGTTTTGAATAGCATTTTAATTCTAGAGCATGTTATTTCTGAGGTGCTTAAGAAATAGATATGTGTCTTAACCTTTTTTCTCATTCTCTAGGAGATAATATGTAACACTCGTTCGCTTTTTCTTGCTTATTTTATCTATGCCTTAAATATAATTTACAAATGAAAGCTGATAAGCATATAAACTACTTGGTTTGGGTACAAGATACATGAATATTTTACATTTGCAATGACCCAATTACAAGAGCGCCAAGTCGAGCATTCTTAATTTCGTCATGGAACGTAATAACCTAAGACATAATGATCTATACTAAAATATGTGATTTTCGGCATCATAATTCATCAATTTAGTAACTTTTGATTAGATTGGCAAAATATTGTTGGAAAATAATACATGTTTTTTTTCAGCGATTAAATAAAAATTAAAATATAAGTTAGGTGATGAATTTTAAACAAATTGAAGTTGGTTGATCAAAGCGAATCAAATTAAGTTGGGTTTCTTCCCATGAAGTTAAATATAAAACTAGACGACTCTTGCACATTTATTGTGCAATTATTTTGAAACATTGTGGTCTACTTGTTCCTTTTAAAACCATAGACCAAATAGTCAAATTTCCATAAAAATATTGTTACCGTCTTCAAACTGAAAATCAAACTATTTGGTAACAAATATGCTAGATGTATACTCCAAGTTTGCATCAAGCATGACATTTGATGTGGGTGACAAAAAAAAAAGATTTGAGGGAAAATTGTTTAATTTGTTAAACTGTCCAATATGTTGCCACGTGATAAAGTGTAAAGAATGATGTACATGCAGCATGATTGAAATGATTTTAGGATCCACATATTTGATGATTTCAAAGATGTCTTCATCGAGATCATCACAACCAAGTAAAGCACGGGGGTAAGAAGCATAGCCATTTTTTTTTTTTCTGTAATTACCTGTTATACGTGGAGCAAAAAGTCGAACAATAGGTAGCTAAAGAAAGCCATGGCAGTTTCTCTAATAACAATGTCCCCTGAAGCTTCGTAGGATCATGAACTGATTTAAGCTTGAAGTCAAGGAGTTACACGCTTGCGGGACAAGACTTTTTGAGTGTTTGCTGAAGGAGAAGAACCCAATAGTAGCCTGGAGTGCCCTTTTGTTCGGCGCCTTGTAACCATGCAACTGATTGAGGAAATCGTGCTTGTTGATTTAAGGTTTTTGTCGCAGGCTCCTATGCCTAGAAGCTGTTTCGGTCCAGATGGACTGTCTGGCATCTGATGCTTCCTTTTGTTTCTGAGTAGTTCCCATATCAACTTGTCGTCTTTAGCTTGATCTTCCACCACAGTTAGAGGCTTTGGACAGTGTGGGGGAGGGAAAGAGAACAAAAAATTGGAAAACAGCTTTGTTAAAGGCCATTAAACATATAGCATATGCCCTGAAGACCAGCTAATCCGGCTATCCCAATGAGAATTTATACTTGATTATACATATGATATCCGACAATGTAGAGTAATATTTCTGTACTGAAAGAGACATTTAAAAAAAATTGAGAATGCAATGCAACATCTGAATTTCATTTATAGAGGATGCATTCCATGACTATAATTCCCGTTGGACAAACCTATAATAGATTATTTATTGGGAAAGTGAAAGGCAATATCAGGCATTGATCCTTCTATACTTACGAAATTCACAGAAGGAACCTGTAATAGTTAATTCTCATATTAATAAACAAACTCGAAGTCAATAGATTCTCTGTGCATATCGTATTAGTAGATTTGTTCACTTTATTGCGCAATGCTGATGAATATACTTCCAGCATTAAATTTAACTTTTTTCTGCTAGTAAAATTTGCAGCAACACAAGCACCAGATAAAAAATGATGATAGGTAACAATACCTTTTGCCGTATCAAGTTGTCCTTTGGTTTTCTGTTAGCTTCTAAAAGGAA
The DNA here is from genome assembly GCA_903798405.1 of Fraxinus platypoda. Taxonomy (NCBI): domain Eukaryota; kingdom Viridiplantae; phylum Streptophyta; class Magnoliopsida; order Lamiales; family Oleaceae; genus Fraxinus; species Fraxinus platypoda. The sequence continues at coordinate 7,295 of CAIGRT010017435.1, forward strand.
TATGTCGTGTGTTTTAAGTTTCTTCACCATCTCTTCTGATTCCTTCAACTTTCTCAATAACTCAAGCCTACTTTTTTCTGCCAATACTGCTCTGTTCCTTGCTTCCTGCAACTCTAGCCTCCTGACTCTCATTGCCCCATCCATCTCTTCAACTACAGTCAATAGGCGAGTGCATGTTCCCGTTGTAAATTCACCCTTTAGAGCATTGACATACTCAACCATGGGATTACACATTTTTTCAGCAAGATCACGTATCAGGTTATCCACTCCAACCTCCACTGAGCTAACGGCTGCTCCAACATGGTCAAATGAAGCTTTGAGGAGTGTTAGCATCATTAGAGACATGCCATTGTCTCGGCTTGATTGATGAATAGCAGAAACATGCGTAAAAGCTTTATGAAAGAATCTTTTTAAGGACACTTGATGGACATAAAGAGTCTCGAGTATGTCATTTTTGCTCGAGTTAACCTGGATTTCAATTTGTTTAAGAAGATGGATCAGTTGCATAAGCTGCAACTTTTGTTTCTCCCTCAGCTCTTTGCCTGCTGTGGTAGCTCTATCTGTATAGCTTTCTTCCTGCAAATTCAATGATAAGCAATTGAGTATGTATAAAGAAAAACTATTTATCATTGAGTTTCGAAGTTCATAGAAGAAATTCTATGACAGTACTCATAATTTGAAATTCCAGGGTAGAGAGGTATATTGAACTTCAAATGAAAGCATTGTAAAATCAGATATGCTGCTCTCCACATGGAGATTGACCATCATTTGACAAAAAAATCAAGTGTGATATCAATGCAAGTACAAGAAATGGAAAGCTCAGTTATCAAAGTTCCTGAGCATTGAAACCTTAATATAGACACACAGAGAAATTAAAGTAACTGTATGTTCACACATTGTAATTATGTATGTAATGATAATCTTATGTCATTGCACCAGAGAAATTTTCTTTTGAGATTGAAATAATGGTTTATATGGTTTATGTGCTAGGATGTAGGTGCTGCTCATCTGCCTACCGGCTACCTTGATGTTGTAAAAGGAAAATCTAGTAAGACGCTTGCAGAAAATACAATAACAAACTAAGCCTTATTCACCACCAGGGGACGCCCCCAAAGAATGTATTATAAGGATGAAAATCACTCTTACCCACGAATCAAGAGCCATCAAAAACACTGAAGTTTAGGAGTAATTTATGTTAACATCTTTCTTCATTATTGTAATTGCTTTGCCTTGGGCATTAGTTGTCTCGTTGATTTTACAGCTTCATGTATTCTGTATAAATTCAACTTGGCTGTAGTGTACAGTAATGAATAAAGATTTTCATCCATTTTCTTTTTCTCCATACTCATCAGTGCTATTTACTAGGCTTCAGGTTTACTATATGAACCCCACTTGAGTTTTTTTGCCACTTTGTTCCATACCATTATACGTTGTATCGGATAATCCTAATCTAGGCTTGTGAAAGCTCTAAATGATATCAGAGTTTCAGGCGAACAACTCATCCACTCATATTTAGTGCACTCAAAGATCATTGTTATGATATTTAAGAATTCACCTCCATATTATTAGCACAGTTATCCGATTTCTGGATTGCTGAAACTGATCTGATAAGTTCTTCAATTCCACTTCCACTCCAGCAACCCTGCCACACGTTTTGATACAAGATCCTTATTTTATGCACCGCCACAAAAAGGGCAAAAGAAGAAACAAACAGGCGCTTCAGTATAAGAACCAGTGCCTGGGACTCACACCACATACATGCATCAAAGCACACGGCACACACACTCTTGTATAGCTTCTTAAATTTCGAATAAAAGAAAACACGTTCAGGTTCAAAAACATAAAGAAGTATGTACGATTATGATCCTAGAAGCTTTGACTGGTTTAAGTAAAGGTTCGAGCACTGAAGAACAATGGTTTAAATACACATCAAGATTTTAAATATCGTCGGCATGTTCCAAGTAAAGCAATAACACTGATTGATGTACACTTGTACAGTATGGAATGAGGCAATTAGCAGAGAAGGTAAAGCCCGTGCCTAGGTAGTGGTACAAGCACTGAAGCATGATGTGCCTCATTAGGAACTAGAATTCTCACATCCGCATAGGAATTTGCCATGAAACACAACTCAGAGTTCCAAATTGAAAAATAAAACTTTAAGACTTATGCGAAAGAACGAACGAAGAGATAAAAAAAATATCATTTGATTAAAAAAACAGAGAGAATTACTTGAGAATGTGAACGGTTGGTATCGGTGATGATAGTACTGAATCTTCCCTCCTCAGCCATTTCAACGGTCTTCAATCCCACCAACTTCATCAGCGGCAGAGCCAGGGAGGTAAATACATCTTCCGTCTTCACAACCACAACATAGATTAATCAGACGCTGTGAACTAATAATTTAAAATAATTTGAATTTTCTATCATTAGCTTAATTAATCAATATATTGAAATTCTACTTCGCGTAAACTGTCTTTGATCTGAGAATTGAGCTGATTAAATGCCACTTTTAGCTGTTCATGGCCAGAGACAATCTGCAGAATCTTCAATCGGAGATCGGCGATTGGCGGTGGAAAATGGGAGTGAGAACCAGGCCTCCGACCATCCATTGCCTCTTTTTGGCGGGAAAAAGTGGAAATCTTGTCTGAATTGAAACTGGAGAGCGAATGTGTGAGCCAACAACTTTTTTCCCCTAAAATTTACTAATTAAGTCGGGTAAATTTCATCTGTGGTCATTGAATTCTTACCGAAATATCAATATGGTGAATAAACTTTATTTTGTATCAATTGCTCACTAAACTACAATTTGCTTTCAATTAGGTCACTGAACCACAATTCAATTTCAAATGTCACCACTTTGTCGACTGACATCTCCCAAATTGATGAAATTAAAACTTCTAGACTATTTCCCTGACTTTTAACGAAGTCGAGTCTCGCACTAAGTGGAATTGCTATGCGAGATTTGAAAACACGTGTAATCGACATGTCTTACAGAAATTGAGCACTTCTATCATTCTGCATTGAGTTTCTTTGCGAGTGACTAGTACTCGTGTCTAAGTTTTACTCAATCACTTTTCCATAGTATGTATTGTTTACTAGTCATTTAGAATTTTCACAGAAATATTGCCTTTAGGAACGTATCTTTATGAACGCGAGCTTCATAATGGTTGTCCCTCAACTCCTTCATTTAAATGATACAACCTTTCAAGGGCGTGACTTTTTATTATAGACACAACTCTAAAGTAATGTACACAATGTATCATATTGTGACACGTACATTAACATAACCACGTGTTATTTTACTAATTTCCTTATTTGTCTACCTAAGACAATAAAATGTTGTCTTGAAAGAGAAAAAAGTAAGCATAATTTTTCGTGCATGAAGAATATATCAATATATCCGTTAGTTAAATTAATTGTTATGCATCGATAGAAGATCACTCATTCGTAAGTTATGCATCGATAGAAGATCACTCATTTGTAATAAACGATAAAGTTCATTGACTCACTTAAAATCCAAAGGATAAAAAAAGTTCAAGTCAAAGTTACTATTACATTGAGCACAATGAAGACTAAAGATATTAGTCAAATTCACCTTAATTTCATCATAAGCCGAAAGTACCATAATTCATCAAATCCTTGGTACAAACTCTAGAATAGCAAGTGATCAGTAGCTCCACCAGTTATGGAGCTGGAAGCGGTGGCATTGCTGCGTTCGGCATGGCAAAGCTGACGTAGCTTGGTTGGAACGTACCAAATAGAAAGTCGAGGATGCATGTTAAATATAGCATCGATGTCCCACCCTTGTCGTGCAGCAATAATCACAAGAGGCTTGTAACAAGCCTGCCTCCACGCACCAACGTTTTCACCACGCTCCTTGAAACTTCTTCGCAATGCATTGGACGTCTCCTCATCGAGGCAATGCAGTGCATAACAGTGTACATAATGTCGCATTTTTGGCTTGTTGATGTAGCTTGCTCCCGACTTTTTTGCGAACCTAAAAACTTGATTAGTCACCTGTATTCACACATAAGAAATAATTATTTATTCACCTAGTACTGAAAAATATTATAAAGAAAATGAATAACCATTAAACCATTTTGTTAGGTCGAAGACGACCCGACTCACTTTCACACAAACACAAGCATTAAAGCAACATAGTGACAAAAGCTTTTTGCACCAAGGTTTTGAGTTCCAACACAAAATGATAGATAAGGTGTCATTTCACAGCGAGATGGACGGGCATGCGCGGCATAGGATTAACGATACTTAGGTCCCTTTAAAAACAGGCCCACAAGTCCGTACATTTATAAGTTGTCAATATCTCCTTGAGACTACTAATTTCAAAACTGACCATATTCAGGGTTAACAGTACGGAATTCACAACAAAGTCCAAAAAGTCACAAATATCTTAAAAAAATAAAAAAAAATTATTTTATTGAATATTAATTGTCTCTTAATTATTATTGAACCGTACTACACAAACACATCGGTTGACACCTTGTATGACCGAATACGCACACACCTTGAAGGTTGGACGCGGGACCCATGCGTAATGTGAGGGTCGATCACTCAAGGTGTCAACATTTTTCGGGTAAAGTGGCTTTACTATTATATAGAGTGGTTTTGTATTAGTGATATCTTATGGAATTGAGGAGTAAGGGTGATTGGATTGAAAATATATATTATTTTTACTAGGAAAAAGTATTTTCCTAGTTATGATTCTCTTGTTGTCCTTCTTAGTAAATTAATCGTGACAACAAGTCTTTCTAAGAATATGAAATCGAGTCAATAAAAAGGTAACCATTTGAACTGGAATGAACGATCAAACTTTATTGTTAACTAACCTTGGTGGGACATTTTTCACCTCTTTCTTTGGCAATACTCTGAACTTGAATCAAGAAATCATGGCATTGTTCATAGAGATGGAAGAGGTAATCAAGGCCATTCTTCTTGCCACGTGCCACTTCGCCAGGCACCGTCACGATGAAGGGATGTTCTCGCTGCCTTTCACTTCCACCACCACCGCCACTCTCATTCTCCTCGGCTCCCTCAGTTTCGTCGTCCTCCTCTTCCAATGAAACTATTCTCGACCGCCCCTTTTTCCTTCGTCGCTGCTTCTCGCCCCCTCTTCCTCCCACCATCTCCCACGTCCCTCCTTCGCCGCTGCCACCGGCTTCCTTTTCTTGTTGCACTGGCTCCACTGATAAGCCTAGTTTGATCAATTTTTACAGGGGAAATTGAAAAAAAAATGTTACATACGCATGTTTGAGTAATATTGCATATGATATTTCTTGCTGAATACGAAACATTTCATTGCAATTTGTCTTTCATCATGCATGCAATTAATACGTACTTAATTCATGGAAATGGAAACATGTTAACTTCTATAAATCTTCGCATACTTATGAGTCATGTAACATTTTATGCTACAATGTTTAAAAGAAATTTACAATGCAAAAAAATAAATAAATAAAAAATTGCAAACAATACCTTCTTGAGAGAGTGCATCAAGGGCATTAGCAGTGTCCCGGGAGAGGAGGAGGTGGTGGCGACGCCTTTCGGCCCTTACAGCAGCCTTGATCCCGTACCTCTCCCCAACAAGAAGATCCCACCGGAAAATATGTGATAAACTGTTCATCATTTCATCAAGTTCCTCATCCTTCATGTCCAATAGTGTGTTAACTGTGAATCCAAGCTCAGCTATTTTAGTAGCAGTAAAATATCTTATTCCATAAGGTTGAAGCAAGTCCTCTAAACCTCCCAACTCCCTTATTCTCATTGAAAATGTCTGCACAGGCTGCGCCGGAGGAGGAGGTGGCGCCACTGCTTCAAACATCCGGTTAAGGGGTGGCACGGCGGCTCTAGGGTCCCATTTAAACAAACTTGCTGAAAATGCATCAGGATCCATTGGCTAAAGAATTTTGCGTATGGAAATTTCTGTTGTAAATAGTGGGCAGCTGCTGCTTCTTATAACTGAATAGCAATGTGCTTTTGCTTTTGGATACTGATAATGTACGTACGATTCACTGTTGTATTGCTATCTGGATTCGTTGCATGCTGTGAGTGAATAGTTAGAATTTAACTAGATTGTACTTGCTCAAGTTCCATTCCAACCTGCTAATATTAATTATTGTAACATGATTTTGTGACGTTTGAGTAGAATGTCAGATGTTTAAAGTTCAAACTTGCTTTGCTGAAAGTACTCTTTTTTAATTCTGAAAAATACGTATTAACTTTATGATTTGTCACTATAGGCAAGTTTTCTATTATGATGGTATATGTGGAGTATATATCAACATCGTAAAAACTAGAACAACTAACGAGTTCAACTAAGAAAACTAAGAATTGGGTCGAGAATTGGCCTAATTACATTGAAAATACGAGAACTGAAAATTCAATTAAAAACAAAACGGAACATGCCATTTCCTACGACTAAGAAAACTAGGAATTGGGCCAGTACTGCAAGGGATCTACCCGGATATCGACCCATGACTCTTTATTTTTTTTAAAGTAAATAACCTTTTAAAATATCTGTTCATAACTACTTATACATACACGTAGTATGCAAGTAGTTGGGATGTGACTGACTAGATGTGATTCTACATGAACAAGTTTGCAAGAGAAAAGAGAGGAAATAAATGGACAGGCATTTAAGAAATACTATTACTTGGCAATGTGAAATGCAGGCAAAGTACAAAGAGGTCTCAGTGGCCTATTCTTTCTGAAATCTGAAGTAAGGCTCTTCTTTTCGTACTCTCTTTTTTCACTTAAGATTTTTTTGGTTCATGCAATACACTATGCATGTGGCAGCAGCAGCATAAGCATATGCATATCTCAGTTTTGTACTTGTTTGCTATGATTTCTCTACACACAACTGATACCACTGCCAACCCATAATGCTTTACAAGGCTGCCATTTATCCAATTCTCGTGTTTTGGATTCTTCATCGCCTCATATTTCCCTTCTTTAATCTTGTTTCGATTATGAATACGTTAAGTGATTTCATCCTGTTGTGTTTTCGCCTTGACACACATATTAAGCCCATGTTTGTTATAGATTAAAATTAGATTTTTAGTAGATTTTGATAAAAGTTGATTGAACGTGTAGTTGAAAAGTTGTGTGTCCCATAAAATGTGTGGTTAAAATTAATTATTGACTTTAATTTGAGATTAAAACCAAATTTTAATCTGCACCAAACAGGGGCTAAGTCCCTCTAAAATGTTTTGACCAGCCTCTTTCTTTGTAGAGAGAAAACAAGACAGTGAGTTTAGAAACAATTTATAATCTTTTACTTGATTTCAATCATTTGTGACACATAAAAACTTTTGAATTATCAGGTTAGGGCAAATTTGATTATTTAACTCACAAATTTCTATAATTAATTATCAAAATGTCTTCTTTTTTTTTTAAAGAACAGGCATATTACCCAATGTGGGAATCAGAATCCCCAGAGAGGAGAAATATTTTAATTTCACAATTGTCCTTATTGTGATAAACTTTGGTCAACTGAGGCGGTAATGAAGTGACCCAATAATCTGACGACACGTCATGATCGATGCAGTGTACGGAACACTGCTTTGTTTCTTTATTTTAATTTGTTTGGCCTTTTTCTGATCTGCCCCTTTGCTGCATCCATAGGATCACTCAGTACATCACTGCCAGTTTACAGAATCAATCTTCTTTTATCAATTTTGACTTCCACATGGAACATGTATATACTTAGCAATCATGCTCTATGTACACTTCATTTAACATCAAATTTGATATTGTGTCATGTGTTGTGATATGAGTGGACAATTTTTAAATAAAATACACTTTCCCGCCCATTTGCATTTGAAAATATATGGAGTGTCAAACTCCATGTCAACCAATTAATGTACAAGACGCTTTATTCTTAATCCTTCTATGAATAACAATTTCAAATCTTAAACTTTCTTGGTTATTCAATTATTTTAAGTTAATATCTTAGATCCTTGCAATAAATAATT
>CAIGRT010017450.1:0-10269 GCA_903798405.1 Fraxinus platypoda
TTTTCATAATTTGTAGGACATAACTGGCCTGAGGGGATGGGAAGCTGTAAGAGCAAATGTTGAGCCAGCAACTAGGGTAATTACGTATTTAATTTCTGGTTCTAAGGGCTGTCTGATTTTAGGATTTTATGTCATTATTTTTTTAACTGGAGTGATGTGTAATAATTTAAATTTTTACAGCCATTTGCCTATTCACAACCGACTACTGCTATTGGAATTGAACAAGGTGTAGCGCGGCATTTTCTTTCCCAGCCTATTGACAGTGCTAGACAAACAGGGTTCGATGGTTCGACGTCCGTCGTACCAAAACCAAGAACCAAAATCAGTAGGAAGGGATCTATACCTAAGCGAAGGCCAACAACGAGTGGAAGTTTGAACTCGTAGCGAAGCATGGAACAACTTGATGACGAAATGAGGCCGATTGAAGTCTATTATATGATTTTTGTCAACAAACTCTATTTTTTTGTGGAAATTTTGCCTGTGTCTAGAAAGCATATCACCGAATTTGGCCAGAAATCTCACTTTCGTGGGTCCCATGGTGAGTGAAATAGTGAAAAATTACCTACCCACCCCCGCCTGCTGTCTCTCTTCTGGCCAAATTCTGTGTTGTGTGGTTCTGTGGATTATGCTATTTTTTGATGAAAAACAATCATTGTGAGTCGTTGTATTTTGTGGAAAGATGTAATTTAAATTTTTACAGTGAATGTTGGAATAATCGAACCTGTGAATTTGTGGTTAGATTTTGGGATTTTAAGGTCATATTTGCTCTTGAGGTCCTCTAACTTTTATGTCCAAGTGTATTTGGTGTTTGAATTAATACAAAACAGGCCTAAAACTAAGTTGAGTGACCATTTCTGAAACCGCCTAAAAATTGAGTGACCATTTCTGCAACTTTTGAAATTCAGTGACCGTTTTGTAATTTTCAGGTAAATTCAGTGACCATTTGTGAAATTAACCCGATTTCTATCATGTTTATTATTGTCGTCGTCGTCGTCGTCGTTTTTTCATTTTCCTGCCTCTTTGGATATTAATATCCGTTTTGTCATTTTGATTGGCATAATGGAACTAGTAAAATTGATTAGATAATTGAGTATTTTGAAGATTTGTAATTTTGAATTTTTGATCATTCATTTTTCTAGTTGACACTGCTGTAATTTGTACTCGTGAATCTTGCTTTGGTGCTCGTTAGGTTTTTGTTTCTTGTAAAAGAGTTTCATAATTCATTTATCTAGTTGATAATGCAGTAATTTGTACTTGACGAATCTTGCTTCGGTTCTCATTTAGTAGGTTTCTATTTATAGTAAAAAGTTTCATCTAAAAGTTGATATAGCTCGATAAAGAACTCTCATAAAATTATTCAGACATGTTCTAAAGTAATTGTTTAGTTTTAGTAATAGTTTTTTGACTTTTCCAAAGTTTAATGAAAGGGAACATTATATAAGGACAAGAAAGAGGTGGAACAATTCCTTGCCACATAATTTAGATAGCAAATGGATTAAACCGAAAAGAAATACAATAGTCCTTATTATTTTCATCTCTGGTTCCTCTACTCCAGTCCATGGCATTCAAATTCAATATTTCCTCCATGCCCACTTCTGCATATTCAAGGCCAAATCCAAACAATTCATCAGCATGCAGCCAGAGGAGACAGTTTGTGGTAACAAAGTGTGAATTGAATGAAGAGGCAAAATTGGCTACAAACAAAGACTCGAAACTTGAAATTGGGTCTCCCATTATTGTAACTGAGGCTCCCCAAATGCTCAAAACTGCAGCCTCTGTTCCTTGTCTACGCATTAACGCTGGCTCGGTTAAACCCGGTGACGTTGGAAGGTACAGTGATTTTACGCTTTTATATACATTACTTGCGAAAAAATTGGATCGTTCGTACATCTTTTTACCTTTTTAATACATTTTTTATAATTTATCTTACCAAACAATTCGTAAGAATTATGTGGAATTAAAACATTACCAGGAAAAATTTATTCTGAGCTTAGCTAAAACTTTCATTTTGATTTTTATTTAATTTTTTTTTTTTTTTTGGTAGGATTGTCTCGAGAAAACCTAAGGATGTATGGGCAGTTCGTCTTAGCATTGGTACTTACCTCATTGATGGAAAATATTTCAAACCCTTGGAGATTGATGAATAATAATTTCCATTAATCTATTGATAAACATGTATTTATACCTGTTTAGTAGAGAGATTATTTTAAAATTTGAACAGATTCTGGTCATAAATAGAGAGGATGTACAAGTTTTCTTAGTCCATTACTTTGCAACAAGCCAATGTTAGACTAAAAATTGATTCAAAACAATTGTGCGGAAACAAATTGGATCGAAAAATGGAAAACTCATGGATCGAGTTCATACCTTCAGTCATTGATGTTGTTCCAGAATCTCTCATCTGTTTCAGGTAATGGTACTTCTAAACTCTCAACACTCTGAAATTGATGGAAAATATTATATTTTCGGTGGTCGAGCTTATGACCCATCTATATATATATATATATAGCCAAAACCACCATCAAATTATGGCTATTGTTACCTTCCAATCAATGGTGAAATGAAACCCTATGAATGTTGTTTGTAAATGTTGAAAACTAAAACCATGAATGTGGACCATCAATTGTCCGTTGAAGAAACGGGAATGAACGGATCGGTTACAACCAATTCTAAATGTATCCACCTTGAAGATGCTTATTATTTTGATCGGTATAGAAGGATATTATAATATTTTATGATAGCACGGAGAAAGAATAACGCATTCTCACTTTAACGATTTAAAGCCATTATTCGATTGCACGTTGAAGCGATCATATAGTGACTGAAATAAATACATCTTGAAGATCGATATTCAATCTCAATTTATTACAAGTGGACGAGAATATTGACGTGTCAAGATATTTATTAATTATGAAATCACTAAAATGAAAATTCCAAAAAAGAAAAAAGCAAAATGATAAATATAAGAAGCGGGTAAAACAGAGCACGATAAGTGTAGTGTATATAGTGTTATGAAACTCGTCAACACAATTCCCTCCATTTTTCACCTTCTGCATCTTCACTTTCAATCACACAAACTGCAAATCAATTCGTAATCAACGCTTTCAGCTGGAGAGTCTCCAATATTTGAAACTAAAGACTAAAGAAATATACATAATCAACAAACAGTTTAAAAACCACCCAAAACCCGTTCTCAAAAAAATTAATAAGTACCGATTTTTCCAACCTCTCGTAAATAGTCATCAATAAACGGTCAAAACCGGTAAGAAATTTCCATAGTCAACAAACATATTTATTGTGCCAACACTATACACCAAAAGAAAAGGTTGAATTCAAAATTTATTTACAATTATTGAGAAAATCACTGTTTATGGTAGTATGGTAAATGAAATTCCTTACTTTACAGAAAATCAAGAAACTAAATTTTGGCAAATCTTCCAACAATGAACATGAGATTTTTCATTATTATAGGGATTTCCTTAAACATTTTCTGTTATAAATACTCACCAAAGCAAGCTACAATTATCCTACATACAAAAATGGCTACCTGCAACCAAGTTTATCTTTTTTTTTTTCGTTCTCATTGGTGTTCCCCTTGTAGCCTTTGCTCAATTTGAACAACCAGGTGAGCAAGCGGGTTGCACCAATTTTCTTAATTTTTAAAAACAATAACATTATTTTTATTATTTTTTTGTATTTGTATTTTTGATAGAATTCTGTTTCGGGGAGTGCACGACGACGGCGGTATGCGGTGATTGTTATTGCAAGGAGCGACGTCTACAAATGCATTTGGGGCGGCATGGTTACTGCAACGACCCGGTTCCTGGATCTATAGGGAAATGTTGTTGTGCAAGACAGGCCCCGGCTCAGGCTCAGGCTCAGGCTCAAGCTCAAGCTCTATCGAAAGAAAATAATGTTTTGGGTGGTAACTAATGAAATTACACAACTTGTGTATCGTTTGATTATCTTTCATTAGTAAAAAGATGTCAAATTTGTTTTTTGACGATTTGTTCGTGTGAAGCAGACACATTACGAGGCTGGTGCTAAATATCACGAGTGTTACATAATGTTTTAGATTTTAGGATAAATTACAATAGTCGTCCTCAACCTTTTTAGAAAAATAGCATACACATCTTTCGAAAATGGAAAAAAGACGTCATTGTTTACAGATTCGATAAAAAATGCATGTTAAAGTGAGTTCATTTTTAGCCTTTGCCCAAGTGTTCCCACAGGTAATCGGGTCGCACCAACATTTTAATTTTTTTTTTTTTAGTCTCTCTCAAAAAAATTAAAACGATAATAATATTTCATTAATAATTGATGAGTTGAAGCTAGAGTTGTGAAATGGAACTGATAAAATAAATGTGCTAACTATGGAATATGGGATACAATGTCGAAAGAGTAATGCTAATCAGCCTCGCAAACAGAGTTTCATCTCATGAACAATAAAAAAAAATTACTATTTGACAATTCACATTCTTCTAATCCTCCTCCCTCTTAGGCTCAGTAGTGAGTCCAAACCCAAATGGAAAGAGAGGATCATAATGTGGATCACCTACATTCATCGGAAGTTGATCGACTGATTTGAACCAAGTGCGTGCTAGTTTGCCTGTGAAACCATAATCACCAAACAAAACATCTGTCACACCCTGGCCTTCAGTTCCTGGAAGCCAAGCAGCCACAAGTGCGTCCACTTCTGCAACGTAAGGCTCGACCACAACAGGACGGCCTGAGATGATAACAACAACACATTTGACTGCCCCACAGACATTTCTGATAGTGCTTGGACCGGGTTCAGGTATTGTTAGATTCAAGCTATCTCCAAACATTTCCGTGTATGGGGTCTCGCCCACGACGACAATGGCATAAGAAAATTTGTTGGATTTCACAAAGTTTGTATCTGGATTCTCCATGTAAACAACTTGTGTAGAAGGATCAACAGTCCTTTTCACAGCCGTCAAGATTGTGGTTCCTATAAATGTCAGAAGTATGAAAACCTGAATTAATCAGAACTTCTTTTTGCACACATTTTTATTAGGTTATAAATATAAACATACCGATTGTAAGGTCATTGCCCTGAAGACCTTGCCATTCTATTGTCCAGCCTCCACATTGGTTACCCAAATTGTCTGCATGGCTTCCTGCAACTAATATCTTTGGCACTCTCTTTGGAAGGGGAAGCAATGGTTGGTTAGTGCTTTTACCATTCTTCAAAAGCACAAGTGATTTCCTCACGGCTTCCCTTGCCAAGTCCCTATGTTCCTGTAAATGAATATAATTTAATAAAACCCGATCTTCTACTGAAGAAAGGTAGGTGGAACATATTTAATGAATAATGGGATAGATTGATAACCTGACTGCCGAGTTGGTTTGCCAGGCTAAGATCAGACATCGGGTTTTCAAAGAGGCCCATAACAAACTTGACCCTTAATATCCTCTTCACGGCATCATCAATCCTGCTCATGGGGATAATATTGTTCTTCACTTGGGAAATCAGATTATCGATGAATTCAGTAAAGTTTTCTGGAAGCATAACCTGGTCAATGTAATGAAAATGCAAATCATTACAAAAGTAACTACGAGAAAAGGGACGTCTGAGCCACATTACATCCATTTTTCTTGTGGTCAACATATAAGATTCTTCACTATCAGAAAACGAAATAATTTTGAATTAAGTTGTGTCCGAAATAATTTGCAGGCTTTTGTATTGTTCTATATAGGAATTGGAGTTCTCTTATTCTTTTGTTTGTTTGTGAAATAAACAAGTGGTATCAAAGCAACATAATCAATATCTGCATTATTAAATCATTAAGAATTCGTTAAGACTAACCATGTCAATTCCCGCAAGAACGCCAGCTTGAACTGAATAAGAATAGTTAGCATGTGGTGGATCTGTAATCCGGTCAATACCCTGCCAATCTGATATGACAAAGCCCTGAAAAAGCAATTCATATACAACCAAACTTTAGAATTTTTTTTGTCATTTTAACCAATTTGAAAACGGCCAGTTTTAAATTTATTTAAGGGTTACCCTGAACTTCAGAGTGTTCTTAAGGAAGCCAGTGACAAGATCATGGTTAGCATGCATCTTCTTGCCATTCCAGCTCGAGTAAGATACCATTACTGTGGCTACACCCTTTACACCCTTTTGAATTGAATCAAGGTATGCCGGCATGTGGATGTTAAGCAAGCCATTGTAGTCAATCACAGTGTTGCTCTCATCAATTCCCTTGACTGTGCCACCATCTCCTACAAAGTGCTTGGCACAGGCTGCAACTTTTGTCCTGGACCACACATACCAATATATTTGCTCATAATTACAAAAGGCCATTTAAAAGTACAAACAAACTATCCTAAATGCAGAAGTCACTTAATGTTCATAATCAGGGAATATCCTAAAATTTGAAACCCCAGAGATTGAAGTCGCAAGTGAAAAGAACTACTAGGCATATTTTGGCAAGTGTTTATAAGCATATAGAAATGAGTGGTGGTTAAGTGGGACCTACGAAATATCTGGACAAAAAAATGTTTGACTTTTAGCATATAAACACTTGCCAAACATACTCTAAATATCAACAGCACAAAAATGAAATTTATTTGACGAGAAAATATTTTGCACAGAAGGGGAATGAATGTTATCAACAATTAAAAAGTTGGTATCTGTAGGGTGACTAAACTGAGGTAAGAAAAAATAAATGGTACATACGAAAATGATCGGCCCATCACTATGGACTGTCTAGCAAAAACTGTATCTGTATTAAGTGTTGTTATCCTTGTATCAAAGAATTGATTCTAAACATGGAAAAGCAAAGTTTATCCATTGACACAAAGAAATACCATGCGACAAATCAAGTGATATTGTGAACAAGGAATTATCCTTTTTTCATTGCTAAAGTTTGGTAAAGTAGTAATTCTAATTTTATCACAACTGAAATATGCCAAGTCAAATACCATATTAAATGGACCTAAAAGACTAGGAACGATGATATCTGATAACATACGAATACACAGTTTGAAAATATGAAATATATTGCCAATCAACATCAGGACACCCATGTGATCACTTTCCCACATAAAAGTTGCATGTCAATTGGGCAGTTACCACTTCCCCATAAGAAAAGTATGACAACTGGTAAGTTATTCGAAAGATATCCACATAAAGTAACTTTGATCTAAAGCAAAGTGCAAAGAAGATTCATACTTTCCAGCTACAAAAGGAACACCCTTTTGAGAATTTGCGGGGAGATCTCCCTGTAAACCAGGTATAATTTCAGTCATTGCTTGAACAATCTTATGATCTTCACTGTAGCTTTCATAACAGCGACCCCATCTAGGATCCCTGCATACCTGTAAGTATTTGAATGATCAGGAATGGTATATAGTATAATACAACCCGCCAAATGGGAGAGAAGACTAAAAGCATGTTTCCAAATTTACTTACTGCAATACAGGGTGAAAAAGCATATTGGATTCCTGTGGCTCTAACTTCAAGTGCAGTGGCAGCTCCAATCCTCTTCAAAAGTGCTGGATCTCTGATCCAAATTCAAATTATTAGACATGTATAAGTCTAGAAATTATAATTACAAGTGGCCAAAAACTCAATAAAAAAGGAGGGGACTCAGAAGTTTCTACACTCAGTATTAATCCCATAAATTAAACACGAGGATAGCATAATCTTCAGAGAAAATGAGACAGAGATTCAGATTCCATAAAGTATCTGAGGGATTTGGATAGAACATAACTTTTTTTTAGTTTATTTCTAAGCAGGATTTTTTAAAGCACTAACAAGAAACAAATACAATTTCTTAAGATCACAAAATTTCCATTTTTCAGCTACTTTGTAACATATCAATTCTCCCCACCATACTTTTAAGAATATGATGCACCTATTCAGTTTGAAGGAACAATAGATCTTTTGAACATAATCATATTCAGCAACCCATTTTTCCTGAAAGATATTTAAAACGCATACATACACACAACAAACAGAAACTCCAAAACACACTCAAACAAGAAACCTTAAATATAATTTCAATTTCAATAAACAACCTTTGAGTTTTCACAAACATAAATATAACTATAAGCTATTTTACATAGCTAAAAACAACATTACACCTAAAAGAACTTCTACAATATTCTGAATTAGGTAAGTGTTAAAACTTGCCTGGTGACCCCAAGTCCAACATTGTGAGGAAAAATAGTAGCCTTGTAGACATTGTTGTGACCATGAACTGCATCAATCCCATAAATTATAGGAATTCCGAGCCGCGTTGAAAGAGCACCCTTTTGAAGTTCATTAACCATATTAACCCAAGTCTCAGCAGTGGCCTTAGGTGCTGGTACACTTCCCCCTCCACTCAATACACTCCCTGCGCAGAATCAAATTCTTCTTTGTAAACAACATTCAAAATTCGAGAAAAGTAGAAAGTTTTGGTGAAAGTTATGTACCAATAAAATATTTCTTCATAACATCAGGGGAGGCATCTTTTCTCTCAATCTGAGCCATCTGTCCAATCTTTTCTTCAAGAGTCATTCTCCCCAGCAAATCCCTAATTCTAACATTCAATGGTTGTTTGGGATCCTTATATTTAATAAACTCTGCCTCCGCAAAAGCAGCCCACAAGCACAACACCGCAAAAAACATAATGGGCATCGGAAATCTCCCCATTTTAGCCACCCTCGTTGCCGTTTGCTCGGAGAATCTGTAACTATTAACACAACAAATTCAACAAACAAATCAAATAAGCCAAAAAAAAAAATAACCTTAGCACTAAGTAACCAACACATCTATGCACGTTAAATATGCAGGTAAAATACCAGTCTCAGGAAGAAGCTGAACAGAGGATTTGTTGGTACTTGAAGGAAGAGTTTCACTCTGTTTGTGTGTTGGGTTAGGCGTTAGGGGGACGAATGATGATGATGAATGACGACGATGACGATATATATATAATGCGTTATGCGTGTATTTATAGGTAGAGAAAGTTGATGGGTTTTTTCGTCAGTTTCTCACATAGTAGTGTGTGTATGCAGCGACTTTTTAGCGCCTCCATGAACTTTTTCCTACAGTAGAAGGCGCTAGTCAAGCCACTTGGTCGAGAGTGGGCCACCTACTGTTAACGGATATTTTTTGAAATCAAAACAGAGCTTTTATCTTTACCCTTAAATTAAATCTTTTTGTATTAAAATTAACTTTTTAATAAATTCTCATAAAAGTTCATAAAATATATGATTAAAATATTATGAATCCAACGAATTTTATTACCTCTTTGTTATCACAAATTTCGTTTGTGACACGACTTTATAAATAAAAAACAGACGCATATTTGGTTAAGAGAAATAATCAATACACTCGACTTTATAAACATTTAAAGCGATACCATAAGTTAAGAAAAAGAACCCGATAAATTTTATAGAAAAAGTTAATTTTTCGTTCATACCAAAATTGTCGATAATTTAACCTCTGCATGATGTAGATTAAAATCGATTTTTTAGTAGATTTTGATAAAAGTTGATGAAATGTATGGTTGAAAAGTTGTGGATCCATTAAAATGTGTGTTTAAAATTAACTGTTAACTTTGATTTAAAATTAAAATCAAATTAATATATACCAAACATGTCTTGTATTCGTCCAAGTAATGAGAACAGACAAAAAGCTTTGGCACGCCAACGATTGACTAAATTGTTGTAAATGTTAATGATGATCATCGAACCATGTGACCAAGTGACCGTTGGAGGATGATTAATATATTAAAGATGAAATTAATGAAGAATATATAGTAACGTTGTCAAAATGGGCCAGGTTTCCTATGTTCTGAATGGGCCATCAAGTTTTGTCTGGTCCTATTTTTTCAAAAACTCATTTTCTCAAAATTCATTTTCAATCACACATTATTTTACAAAATANATTTTTTCAAAAACTCATTTTCTCAAAATTCATTTTCAATCACACATTATTTTACAAAATAAGTTCACACGTAAATTAATTTTTTTTTCTTATTTTCTAACTATGCACTATTCAACAAAATATTATTCTAAATACATTTTGGCTAAAGAATGAGACTCAAACAAGGGCTAAAAATTGGATCAACCCCCCTCTGCTAGATTTGGGCCAGTTTAATGAATTGGTCGTGTTGGGCTTGATTGTCTAGACCTGATCTGTGAAGGTCAACCTAGTTAACATGGGTATATATAAAAAAAAGGGTAAAAATCATAAATCAGGTGTTATGTATCACAAATTCAATTTTAAGGTTTTAAGTTTAAAAATGCAAA
>CAIGRT010017477.1:0-17182 GCA_903798405.1 Fraxinus platypoda
ATATATATTTTTTACGTTTTAATGCGTTTACATATATATTGAATAATTTTTAATATTATACCTCGCTCTTACGATCGCTGATGGTCGACGTTGACTGGGCAACGTTGACTAGTCAACGTCCGCCCGGGCTGAGTTGAGATCCTGGGTCCGCCACTGTCTACGGCTGTTCATTAACTCATTGTGCGTTGGGAGGGTAACAACAGCAAATATTTAGAGTTTTAAGGCATCTAGGAATGTATAAATGTCGAGTGGGTGGCGAATGTAACCAAGAAATTTTTTTCATGATATTTAAGGTCCACTCATGGTTATTCACCTTTTCAAACATATTGAATATTTCTTTGGAACCTGAAGTCACCTCTTCTTCAACAGCTGCACCTGGAGATGGACTAGTAACACTGGCACTAGACAAATCCATAGCAATTTAACTGTATGTGTAGACAACTGCGAAGCCCACTAAGCTGCCTGTATGTATTGTTTTAGTGATGGTAAATTAGTTATGAATGTTGATTGGAAAGCCATGTGGAAGAGTTTAGAGCAGTAGCATAATTTCTCGGTGGAATTGAAAGTAAACTCTAATTTCAATGAAGTATTGCGTGCTAATTTTGTGGTCAAGGTCTTGATTAGTATGTGTAGGTTATTTTAACATGTTGCTTATGTTTGTTGATAAGTAATGCATTTGTGCTATTCTATATTATGTTTATTAATGCTATTCGTTTTTGGATTAATCTATTTGTACAGAATTTTTATCCAGACAGCTTTAGTAGCACGTGTGTAACTGCCTTTTTTTTTTTCGTGTCCAACTAGGGGTGGCAAAAGGGTCGGGTAGCTCGTCGGCTCGACTCGTCAAAGCTCGGCCTATGGACAGCTTGGGCTCGTTTCGGGACGAGCCCGAGCTGAGCCAAGCCGAGGTTTCGTCGGCAAGTCGAGCAAGGCTTGGCGAGCTCGCGAACGGCTCGTGGGCCGAGCTCTTGAGCACAAGCCGAACTCATGGGTAGATCTCGGCCCATTGCCACCACTACTTATACACTCCTTGAATTGAGAACCTCATAAACGAAGTAATTGAATGCAAAAATAGTGGATTCGAGTGCTTGTGCAAGTGTTGATCAAGTCTCTTGTTGCGAAGTAAGGTCTTGACCGTTGATTTTTGGGCAACTAATAATTTTTTTTACACGAAAGTCGTTCAGAGATCCCTCTTCCATGTACTTTTGAAAGGTTTAAGGGCTATCTGCTACGATTTAGAGGATTGGGTACAATCTGAATTATTTTGAAAGATTTAGGACCTCTTCTGCAAATTTCCCTATTTTTAGCTTTGAAAAATTTGCCTGAACAATTGGCGCCAACACCAGAATTGAGTTTCATTTTGGCTCTAAATCGAATTTTCGTGTTTCATCATAGTCCCTCCCGCCAAAACCCTAAATCAAACAAATCTCCTCCCCATTAGAAATAGCATACGCATTTTTCAGATTCTCTGTTTTCACTTTTCATCAGAAACAATACAATACAAATGGCGGGCAGCGGAGCATCGAAATCTTCGAATCCACCCAGAGGGAGGAAGAGAGTGGAGGCCGACTCTTCTTCTTCTGCTTCCACTACTCTCAAACGTGCTAAAGATGGAAGTGCTTTTGCCAAATGGTATATAACGACAATATACATCTTTTTTTGTATCGATCTGTGCTTATTTATATACTGATTCAAGTTTCAATTACCTGTGCTCATTTTTGCAGTGAAGAGTGCAACAAAGATGTACCGGTGGCGTTAATTAGCTTCCACAACTGTAGCCTTGACGCTAAAATTAAGATGAATTTAGGTATTTTATAGGTTAAATTACTAAATGCAGTTTATATGTATAATTATACTGTTATTATAATTATAGGTACCACAACAATTTAGGTATTTTTTTTAGATAATGTTTGATTTCTGATTTTGAATGGATTAATTCAATTCTATACAGGGGCTCAGGATGTAGAAATGTCTAGTGAGGTCAAGAAAAACACAGCAGAAAAGTAATCTCATAGAACTTTTGATTTGATTTGTGTTTGTTTCTTTATATTCACATTCTTTTATCGATGAGCAGAAAGAAGGCCAAATCAACAGATCCTAAATCAAAGAAGGAAAAGAAAGCCAAAGATCCAAATGCACCAAAACGCCCTCCGACTGCTTTCTGCCTTTTCTTGTACAATCTCTTCCCTTTACTCTCCCTATCTCATAAGTATGAGAAATATGTTTATAATATTTTTATGTTAATTATTTCTAGGGATGACTTTCGGAAAGAGTTCAAGGAGGCTAATCCTGATTGCAAGAGTGTAAAAGAGGTGAAAAAATCTTGTAGTGTCGACTGTTGAGTCTTAATTGTTGTTTACGACTGCGTGTTACATTTTTGACATGTTTAGGATCTTGAATATTAGGTTGCCAAGGAGGGTGGTGAAAAATGGAAATCCATGACTACTGAAGTGAGTTTTCTTTATTTATTTTTAACTTGTACTCCTCCATTGCAGTTTTCTCAAGGGAAAAAAGTTAATGGTTGTGAAATGTTTGATTTGCCAGGAGAAAAAGCTCTATCAGGACAGAGCAGCAGAGCTTAAAGCAGAATATGTCAAGGCCTTGAAGCCAAATGAAGAAGAAAATGAAAAAGTATGTATGTTGTTCTTAATTACATTTATGCTTCCCCCCTTGGTAATGGTCTAATGTTACTTATAAATTTGTGTAGGACGAAGAGGACTCTATGGAGAAGGAAACTAAGGTGGAGGCAGAAGTTGACGATGATGAATAGTGTTTCCCAGGGAAAACTACTCTTCTTGAGACAGTACTAAACTAGTTTTAAGCTCTTGTAAATTTTTGTCTCCTATTAATTTTCTGAGTGCTAGGTCTCTTTTCTGCTTCAAGATTGCTATTCTGCATTGCATTTTTTGAGAATTTCAATATGAAAAATTAGAACACACAACTCTTTATTATCCTTGAAAGTGAACCGAAAATCTTGGCACTCTTCGATAATGAGTTGAAACTGAGATCAAGAGTGTAGGCTCCTGAGGATCGGATCCAAAATTGTTGGTGATGCATTTAAATTTTATTTGTCAGTTCAATTCTTTGACCTTTAACTCTTAATATTTTTAGGTTGATATCCGAATTGATTTTTAAAACATCGATAATATTTCTTTGGCCTTGTGCATAATTATTAATGTCCATACAGGCTTCCTATACTAGAGTTTGCTTGTTTTATGTTAAAGCCCATAATCCCTACAATGGTAATTTTTATTGATGTCTACAAAATGAAGTTTTGGTTCAGATTTAGCATTTCATAATAGGAATAATAATGTCAAAAATGAATCGTTGAAGGAACATAATGAAATAAAAGTTTAATAGTATGATGATTTTTTTTTTTATTTGATACAATCACGATGACCATTTTGGATTGATGATGATTCAAATAGTCATTGAGAATTCTTACGTTAGACTCGATGATTTGGTGTCGAGTTTTTGTTATGGCCTATATTAGGTAATGCCACTGATTTCTTCGTGTTTAGGCTTATAATTTGGCTTGATGTTTCATACAGGTAGGATCCTTCATTTCTGCACAACTGGTTCATAAACCTTCAATAATTGAGTCGAAACTACCTAACCCACCAATTCACAGCACAAACGATCCTTTTAGATGGTCTCCATAGTTTGATCATTAAAAGGTAAATTTCTACCACCGCACATTGCCACCATCGCCATGCCACACCACTACATTGCCGATGAACGTGGATTTTTATGCCTCATTAAGCATTTTTTCCTCACAATACCCAATTATTTTCACATAACCACAAAAGACAACATTGAGTCATTGACTCGTGTTTTCTTTAAAATTTTAAGTCTCTCTTTTGTTCTTTTTCGTTAAATATTCGAATTGTAACTTAAACTACAGTTAACGGAAAGCATTTACAATTCCTTACAAAAAATAAGTACTATGATGGTACAAATCCAACTCAAAGTACAAAATATAAGGCCAAAGAGTGAATCATATACCCCAAGCAGTTGTAATCCACCATTCACAAATCTCACCCAACTCCAATCGAGTAGTTTGATTTTTCACGAAAACACGTTCCATTATGACATCCTCCAGAAAAGCACCGGAATACGACTATAAATGGCCTAGTCGCTCCTAGTAAACAATGAGAGGAAAATATTCAAACAGAGCAAAATTTATACTTGCAATATTACATATTCTCATAAACAGTGGGTGTGAAACTTGAAACAAGAAACCCGATTATGCTACCAGTTTTTATTTCTATCGAAGGAAAGAAAAGATTTTTATTTTGAGCTCTTTGGCCAAGCTAAACAAGGTAAGTTCTTGTTCCATAAAACTCAGCTAAAATTTTATAAAATTTTTAACTCGTCAAACTTCATTTCTAATCACACATTCTAGGAACCTACAACTTTTAACCAACACATTTTATCAATTTTTATCGAGATCTGTTAAATTTTTTATCAAAATCTTTGTCAAACAACCCCTAAAGTTACCTTTTAAGTAACTTTTTGCTCCAAACATGTCATAATAGCAAGTTTTTTTTTCTTGAAAAAAAAACGATAGATACTTTATGGAAAGCAATTCTTATTTTTAGTGTCAAATTAAAGAAACTTATTTCCAACCAAAAAAATGTTTTTTATTTAAAACTTAATTATAAACTTTGTAAACATAGCCAAGCATGCTGTTAAGAGAAATGAATCGGTTTAGGTTGAATTATCAAACCTGCAACAGCTGCATCAACTTTGGATGTTCTTCTAGAAGCTGACAAAGTTTATCACGATCACTCAACAGAGACTGCAATCAGGTATAAAAATAACGATCAGAACATAATTTATTACCAAACCGGCTAGTACACTGAACAAATTGGCCAGAGGAATGCAAAATATGATACCTGAATAGCTTCTGGGGATTTAAAGTATTCCTGCAACGACATTCCAGAATCTTGTTGCTGGGACGTGCCTTCTGCTTGCTGATGCTGAACTCGTGACTGCTCAACTTGTTGCAATGATTGTGCAGTATTATCCTGCTGTCGGGTCTGAATATAAATGTGGGCAGGAGAAAGTTGTGACACTTGTAGGGGACTTTGCAACACAGACATGCCTTGCTCCGATTGCGGCGAAGCAGGAATGGATGGCCGAAGATGCTGTGGTGGGGGGCGAGGTATTTGTGGCGGCTGTAGAGGCTGCAATTGAGTGAGAGGTGGTATGGAGTGAAATGGAGGAAGAGACATGGGAAGGTTTTGTGAAATACTAGGTAGGTTTTCTCCGTGATGTGGAACTAAATTATTTCCATAAAGATTGATAGGTACCGAACCGGGCCTGAAAATCAAGGGTTGCACTGAAGGAGGCGGGGGATAAGAAGTCAGCATTGTCCGTGATGCCGAAAGAGTACCCAATCCAGTATCCATTGAAGGTGCAACAGGGTTTTGCTGAAGCTCGGAACTACCAATAGTTTGAACATACAATGGAGACTGAGAATTTGGATTCTTAAATGAGGCCATTAAAGAAGGGTTAGATGAATATGGAGGTGGCATAGGAGGAAGAGGAGGTGGTGGTCTACTAGATCTGCCAGGGGAAGAATGGGATGTCCGTCCGAATCTTGAATCAGGCAAAGGGCTGGAGGTTGCCAGTGAAGAATTGCTTGCTAAACCAGACAGATATTCCGACTGAACCTGCAAAAGAGGGAGAAGATGGGTTAATCAACCAGTAGGAACAATTAACTACAGGCCGTACATCTGCCCACAGAACTGAATGGAAAAAGGCCGACTCACAATGGTGTCTGTAGTTTGAGACAATACAGGTGAGACCGTTGGTGGAGGTGGCATTGGAGGCAAAGGTGGTTGATTTAATGGAAATTTTTGATCATAGAATCCTTGAGAACCACCACTTAAAGGTACAGTTCCACTTTGTGGAAAATTTGCTTGCGAATAGAGGGCAGGAGGTGGCCTAGAGCCAAAAGTTAATTGTCCAGTTGAAGATGGAGTGTTTGCATAGACTGGAATAGAAATCCCAGAACCACTAGCTCCTGCAGGAGAAACAATCCTTGATGTTTGGACTGGAAAACTCTTCACGTCCTCTGACTGATCAGGAAACTTTCTAGCTGAAGAAATGCTTGGTTCTCGAGTCAATGGCATCTCTGGACGAGATGCAGACATTCTTTCACTCGGCATATTTTCATCCATGTTTGACGATAATGGGGTACCCAAGCGAGCGAACTGACTATCTTCATTCACATCAGTATCTGTCTCCTCAACTATTGAATGAGGAGAACTTTGCTCAACTACAACAGGTGGAGGCTGCTGTAGATGGGCATCTGGATGAGGAAACATCAGTTTATCATCAGGTTCAGATTCCTCAGCATCAAATACAATATCTATTCCCTGTAGATCATCATCAAGATCAGGTTTCAACTTCTGAGGTTTACTGCGCTTCTCAGCATCTGTGTTGTTATCCGGACCTGTTGCTTGCACCTGTGCTGTTGTATCGATACCTGCCAATCCCACAGAATTTTGGCGCTCCCTTTGTCTGGCCATGAATTCGTCCACATGGATAGATGGTGGTCTCCCGCTTGTAGATCCTATCCGTGGGACAGCAATTACATTAGAATTTATAGCATCAGCATTTCTTTCTCTTGCAACATAGTCATCCACATGCATAGAAGGAGGCCTGCTAGTATTTGGCTTGCGCTGTCGAAAGGTATCCCTACGAGTAGGGCCAGAGGGGGCAGCAACAGGTACCGGCCCCCTAGACAATGTACTTTGTGTGATTGCCTCAGCAGCAGCATTGTCCCCTCTGGCACGCCTTGGTTCCTCCAGTGAGGAGATCTTTCTTTTTGCAGTAAGAACGGTCTGTGTAAGTCTATCACGCAAATTTTCAGGACATTCCCAAAAGTAGTAGTCTCCAAATTCATCCAAGCTATAATCCTCCATCCATTCTATGTTACTGTTTGCAATTTTATGAACCCTCGAAGGAACTGGCGCAACAACTAATGAGCTAAGGAAACTGGCAATTGTAACATCCTCATTGACTGTATCAGTCGACTTTTGCAACAAAATCATTAATGAGTTTGCAGACTCCTTAACCTGCACATCCATTATAGTATTATTGAGCGGAACATGGGAAGGAGCTAAAATAGGGGAAGGTAAATGAGAAACTATACCTGGTTCAAATCCCCTGCAGCAGAATATGCATCGCCGCTTGTCTTTGACCCTAACAGATTGGCAAACTCCTCAATCTGTTTCGTGCTCTCTTCAGTAAAATCGTCTACAGAACTCTCATTCTTAATTTTGAAAAAGAACTTAATGGCAGCAACCCTCTCCAAGTTGAGGCTAAAGACGAAAAAATACGAGTTGGCAATTTATTTTATGCTATTGAGAAAATCAATTATCTAAATCTTAACCTGGTCGAAGTTGATTGACATAAATTAGAAATTCAATACAAGAAAATCTAGTATGCAAATGAAAATAGCTGGCCAAAAGCAATGAAAATACATTTCATCTACAGAAAGTTGAGATATTCTAGATAAAATCGCATGAAAAATAAATTGTTTTGTCTCGTAGCAATATGGACACTACAAAGTGAACAGATTAGTTTCATAAATTATTTAATGTCGATTGTTTGGAATCATCTCCTTTACTGACAATAAAAACGATAATTATACTATTAATATCCGGGTGGCTATGAAGGGGATGAAAATGAGAAAGCAATTAGTACAGAAATCATTCAATAAGATCTTAACGATCAGTAAGTGAGTGTGTGCATGGTGAGTTCAAATTCACCAAGCAAAGGTGTTCAAATGTCTACATGGAGACCCAAGCTTGAGCTGTGAGATAATAGGCTTTCAAGGACATAACCCAAACTCAAACAAGCAGAACTTAGCACAAGCTCGGTTCACCCGTGTTTAACCTTACACTTCATTTACATGGCCTCGTTATCAAGGAGAAAGTGAAATGTGTAAAATATCATAACGGTACTAGAGAATGATAAACTAAAGAACAGATACATAGTAAAAATATTATAAGCTGAGATTTTAAATTAGAGTTGGCACAAATCTTTAGAGTAAGGTAGTGAACAAAGAGAAATTCTGAACAAACCTTTCCCCACTCATGCAAAAGCATAATGCTCCTGTGGATAATGTAACAATAGCTGCAGCAGTATATACTGGAGAAATATCCTTTGAGGCAATCGACCTCAATAAAGTAGTCCAGCAACATAACAATGGAGGATGCTCCCTCCAATCAGATACATCAATTAGATTGTATCTTCCATCATTTTCACGCCTACTTTGGGACTCAGAAATCTCAATGCCAGAGGAACGAATATGCATAAAAATGGACAGTAAAGCATTTTGGCCTTCAGTAGTGGAACCCATTTCTTTGAAAGCTGACAGACAGGCTACTAATTCTTTTCCAACAGGCAAAACCTGCAATTCATATGGAAAAAAAAGGGGAAACAGAAGGGTTTAACAATATCAATGGGAAAGTAAGATGTCAATAGAAAACTTTTTGACATTTTGACTTTGGAATATGTCCAGAAGAGTTAAGGATAGCCTATCACGTATGAGAATGATCACTTGAAAAGTGCAAGAAGATAAGGAATCATCAGTACGAATAATGGGAGAACAAAAACAGCAAATTCCAAAGATGATGCCGTACAGTTGCTCAAACTAAATCCTTCAGCTATGAGAAAAAAAGAGACCACGAGTCATATACAGAAATGGAGAAAAAACACAAACTCCCTCCAGATTGATATTCATTCCAAAGATTTTGAAAAATTACTATTCAAGTCAAAGAAACCTAAATACTAATATCCATTATCCATTTAACGTCTCTTTGAATAAACATCCTTATAATCTGTACCATTCTCTCGTCATCTACTGATCTCCGCAGGGTGGCCAAAATTTTGCTAATTCACACTTAAGACCAAGGAGCCAAAATTTCTCTCTGTAATTTAGAGTTTGGATTAAACACAAGCATCTTTTGATATGCACAACTCCCATATTCTTTCTATTGGCAAGCTATATCATCCTTTCATTACATTAACCGTCATTTAATCAGATAAATACATACAGCTGAAAGTCCAAAATATTAAGAACACACATGCCGACAATGTCTTCAAAAAAGTAGGACACGGTCAAGTCCGAGACAAACCTAAACTCTGTAAAAATAAGAATTTTTTTTTTTTTATAGGTAATCACGTAAATTTTATAAATAAAAAAAAAAGATAATACACAAGGAGTGCATTATCATGTTAAACAAGATAGAAACGATAAGAAATTCGGCAACCCTTCTATCGGACTAATAAAATTTAATAAAATCTGAGATAGATTTAGAAATGGATNAATCAAAAATAAAAGATAATACACAAGGAGTGCATTATCATGTTAAAGAAGATAGAAACGATAAGAAATTCGGCAACCCTTCTATCGGCTAATAAAATTTAATAAAATCTGAGATAGATTTAGAAATGGATGTTAGATGAACACAATTTGTTACTTCTTTTTCACACATGCACAGACTGTTTTCCACAAACATGGGTGTGCTTTTGGAATCGTGAATTTTCCAAGGGACGGTGACAAACACCCATCTATCTCTGAATCTCTCCAATTCTCCATCTTCTCCTTTTAGAGTTCGATTAATGGAAACTTCTTTTGATTTCATTTTCATGTTAATTTCTCTTTTGTTCAACTTTTGTTTGGTCATTTTGAAATGGATTTGGCGTGTCAGCACCAATTTGGAGACATGTCCAGCTTTTTTTTTAAAAAAAAAAAAAAAACACAAGGAAAATTACACGCCAACTAGCATGTCCAATGTGTCTGATACGGGCAATCCGGTTCCTGTAGCGTGTTGGTGCTTCTTAGTATAACATAGAGGTTTGCTGCAACATATGAATAATCTCTAATGTCAAAAACTACTAACCAACAATTACGAGAACCAGCTAATACGCATTGTTGCAAGGTTTATGCTTTACAATGAAGAACTAGTTATCAACATGAAACAGATAACAAATGATAAACATACCATGGAAAATTTAAGGAGATAGGACAGAATTTTGATGTATTCTTCAGCTGTCAAACTCTCACGAATGCAGCTGGGAATTATAAAATAATTCTGGTAAGAATAATCATAAATCTCTATCTGCGCACAAGGAAGAGTAATCGCATTAGATGAAAGCTCTTTAAAACATTTTCTAACCTTCCATTAGCTCCAGCATATTGCACAGAAGCTCGAGTATCACTAATTAAAGAGAGAGACTTAAATACAGGTACACACCAACTAAGCAAAGAAAATTCATCTTTAGCTACATTTCTGTTTTCTGGGAACTGCTTTACATCTGATTCGGCGGCACTAATACACCTTTCAAGCACTTTTGTAAGCATCTGAATACCACCCTCCTTCAACAACAATGACTGACAAGGATAATAAAGATAATGAGAGAATATATTGTAAATTGTAAGTATTATAAGTAGATACGCGTTGAATGGAGAAATTTTGTAAGTTGAAAACCACCTTTCCATTGGGATGTTCCAATAAGCTACCAAGAAAACTCAGCAATCGATAGCCCTGAATGAAACCACCAGAAATGGTAAAGCCAAGATGAAAATTACGTAAAACTGACAGAAATTTGTGACACACGAGATAATTACGACCTTGTAAGCATCCACATCAGAATATGTCAAGGGTTCTGAAAGGTGATGAGAGATCCACGATATGATAGGTTGAAGCAATACTGAAGCATTATCCATATTTAAGTTTGCAATACGGATTATGAAGACCCGCAGCATATCTTGTATGACAACTGACGTCTGATACATGACAATAACACAATCAGAAAATACTAAACATAAAATAAGTCTACAACGAGAGGCATAGAAAAAATTAGACATGTTGGACAGACCATTACACCAGAAGTGAAGAACATCAATCTTAAGATCGGACATAACAAGAAAGTATAAAATATATGATAGAGAATCACATACACTGATAGCACAATGCAGAAGAACTTCTGCCAGCTTCACAAGCTGTGGTGACAATTGACAAACCAGCTTCTCGGGGTGTCCAGAAAGTAAATACCAGTTTATATGTTTCTCTTTCTGAGATCCCAACAATGTCCCCACAGACAATGATCTGAGGGCAGTCAACATTGGTGTTCCATTCTCCCACAGCCAGATACTTTCATCTGGAAACAAATCATTCTAGAAAGCCAGAGAATGTTGTGGAGTACTAAGTCAAACTCATTTCTATAATCAAATCATCATTTATTGAAAGGACAATGCAATAGGAAGGTTAAAGTACCAGTAGACAAAGTAAACTACACGTTTCCTTTGGGCCAAGTGCCAGTACAGAAGTTGTATGAAGATTTTCGAGGAGGAAGTGAAAAAGGCCAGGAGTCCAACCATATACTGGCCAACATGCTAGAGCTGATGCAAGAAGATGGCATACAGCTTCAAAACCAAGTGCAGAATCGGGGCAAGGATAGCATAAGTCTGCAGCACACGCTGCTAATTTGGGGCTGCAAATGGAAGAAATCATTCATTTCTTTACAGACTGTTTCAATGAAATATGTGAAATTCCATGCTACCTCACTTCTCGATGTAATTGTAGAAGAGCGTTCATTAGCTTTGTATTCCTGTGTTGCTCCTTGGCTTCCTACAGGTGGATCAAGAAAATGACACGTCTCAATATCACATAGCTCTGTATACAATCAGCTTAAATGGCAGAAGATCCATATCAAGTGAAGCTACAGCAGACCACAGAAGATAAACAGTGTCAGAAAATTCAGTCTGTATCCAGCCTGGCACAGCATTTTTATATTTCTTTTTTGGATAAAAAACATAATTTTATCAATTATAAAAGCACAGTTCCAACTGTTAAAGAGGACAAGGATCCTTTATTCACTAAATATTGGTTAGCACAAAACATGAGCATTTATATTGCATAAAACTAGATCATTCACTACTGAACATCTATACACATGCAGAGAACTAACAATAAATAGAAATCCAGTCCAAAATGGGAAATATAGGAAAAGAACCATTGCCACTAACCTCTAACTTCTGCAACAGATTAATCAGCAGGACCAAAGATGGAATCAACAGGTCAATTAGGCTCTTCTCACGATTACGTTCCAGAAGTAAATCTGAAGTTGTATTGTCCTCTGTACCCTCATCAACTAAATAATCTGCTTAAGACGAGAAAAACCGTGCTTTCAGTCTTCACAAGTGTTGAAAATTTGACATTCCTTTTTAGTTAAATCCTTTATAAGCTGGGGTTTTTACTTGTCTTCTTATTTAGAAGATAAATATAATTTCCTTTTCTCTGTATAGGGCATATTATGGCAAGTCCTTATAGGTCAATTTTGGTAGGTATTTATACGTAAGATTGCGGTAGGTACTGTAGGGAAGATTATGGTAGTTATACAAATTCTCAATTTCTCTCTGTCTCAATTATTTTTACTCTATAATTTTTGATAAGAAGAAAGTACCATAATGTACTAAATCAACCACAACCAAGTTCCTCCATACGAAAACAAAATGTCGCACAAAAGAGAAGTTATTGAATATAGAAATACTACAGGTAAAATGCATAACTTGCAAGAACATTCATATTAGTAATTGACCACCAAGACAGCCACTACATCCCAAAGCATGCACATTCACAAGCCATCTCAACCACCACCGCAACACAATATGCACTGTTTCCATCAATGCTATAGCTCCGAAACTACCACTATTGCCAGCATGGCCGTGTGTGAAAGTGCATCTTGCGTGTTTTTAGTATTTCCTGCATTTTTTATTTGAAAAATCGTGTTTTGTTCCAAAGATTGTGCTGAGCGTAAGTGGTGGAGCCAGAGATTCTTTATTGTGGGGTCAAAAATTAAGGCTATGGGCACACTTAAATACATCTACACTTACCATAATTCTGGAGTATATAGAAGGCCGAAAAAACTATAATATACTGCTGGCAAAATCCGAATAATTTAATTCAAGGCTAATCAATGGCAAACAAATCAAAAATATCCTCCCAAATTAACAGTATATGACGAATGAAATTGCCTTTGCTGCAGCCAAATTAACTCCTTACGTAGACCAAATTCAACAAATATAAACAACCAATTTCATATCACGAAATTCAAGAGTTCCACAAAATATTTCAAATAACTGAATAAAGCCCAATTCAAATGTACCCAAAAAAAATAAAAATGAAGGGACATATTGCACAAAGCACACGATTACAGAAAAAGGGGTAATGAAAAATTTCATGAAAGGTATGCCATTTTTAGCTTCATATAATAAGCTGAGAATCATATTAACGAAAAAAATTACATTTTATTCTAATGTCCGTTTAGCCATTCAAGAAAATTACAAACATAAGAATATCCAAGTGCTACCTGGCCAAGGTGAGAGAGGAGTGTTTATGAGGCTGTCTACGTCTCATAGAATGCAAATCACCTCTAAAACAATACTCAATAACAAAATAAGAGAAATGAGTGGCTTCAAATTCTGCGTAAAGTGTAGGCAAAAACGGATGATCCAAAAGTCTCAAGATTTTTCTTTCAATCTCAATTGTTTGAGTTTTCTTCTCCAATGCCAACGCCTCAATGTCCACAACTTCAAAGGGCTGCAAATATATCTCCCAAGACTAAATCTTTAAGGGGCCACAAAAATGAAGGTCCCAAAAGGGTCAAGAAATCTCGAGTTCTTCCTGACCCAAAGGGTTAAAAACTACAGCTACAGGGTTAAATTTCTGTGGGGTCAGCTGACCCCCTATGAGCACATGTAGGTCCGCCAGTGCTGAGTATGCCTTTAAAATAGCTCTGATCATAGATTTTCCTGTCTAAAAGCAATGTTACATACTCCCTTTAAAGACGCCTGAGGGTGAGATCACATCCACGTGTACTACCATGTCTCAGTTTTGAAAAAGAATCAAAATACTTGGACATGTAGTGCTCTAATACATGAACTGAAGACTCTTGATCAAAGATATTGCAAACAGGTAGTTAATGTGCATTAACATTTACTTCCCCAGAATCAAGAACGAATGCCCAAATTATTCAAAAAATGATATTACTATAGGTGATAAAGCAGTACTCAAAAACAGATCATTTTGTAGCATCAGCATCCCAATCATCAAATAGACAGAATAAATACACTTATGACAATTATTACAATTAACAATACTGGTGAAGAAGCAGGCTGCTCTAGAACATGGAGGAAAATATTAAATTTCTGGTGGTTCATATAACCAGAACTACATACATATTTGAAATTAATAGATAAACTGATAGTGGTATGATCAATGACTGGTCTACCTTCAAGAACAAAAACTTCTGCGAGGTTTATGAAAAAACATGGTACTAAAAATGCGATTGTCAATTCAAGCAAGAATTCATACTAACCATAAATGTTGGATGTCCTTTCAAGCATGAGTTTACAGTTCATCATTACAGCATGGATAACCATGACAGCGCCTTCATCATAGAGAGCAGCAGCAACATCCTATATGGCTCAAACAAGATTTAGCCAGAAAGATCTCCTACACTTGTCATGCGGCATTATAGAACTAGGAAATAATTTCTTACCGAGTTATCTGAAATAAATGCTAAAATTCGAAATGTCGTCGTCAATTGAGCAACAGACGAATCGCGAAGAATGACACCAACAAAATCCTTCTCTGTAATTCGTTTTCCAAGTAAATTATCAATAATGTGACCATCAGAATTGCTGGAAGAATCTCCAACTACGTTATCAACATCCATCACATCAGATGCTAGAACACTATTTGCGGCCATGTGAGCATCCCCTCCAGAAGCCAACACAGCAGCATAGCGTAAGAGACCAATGGCCCCGTTTCTCTGGTAAACTACCCCGGCATCTATCCACTCAAGAAGCCGTGCAGGCGCATCTTTCTTGTTGGAACTTGGAGAGGAGGAATGTAATACTCTGTGAAGTTCCTTAGCATGATCTATCCAATATGCTAGAGAAGATGCAGTTGAATCAGTAACAATAACTTCAAGAATCTCCGCTGCTGCATGAAAGATTGCCAGGCTTAATGGTGATACTCCTGCAATTGGATCCAGTTCCCTTCCAGAATGCAACGCATCCATCAAAACTGAAAGAGACTGAAGCAAAACTAGAAGATAAAATTCACTTATGCTTAAAAATTGGAACACACTACCATTCAAGATGATGTAAAAATGGCAAGAATCAGAAAAAGGAGACCTCAATTTCATCCACTAGTCAGATGGGTTTCAATCACCACCAAATAAAACAACTGATATTCTGGTTCATGGTTGCACTAACAGTATCAATTAATCCCTTGTTTGGCTTCCATTATTCAAAAATACATTTTTCTCTTTCTTATTTTCAATCACACATTCTTCAATAAAATAAGATTACACGTAAACCCAAAACTTTTGCTTATTTTTTAACCACACATTCTCCAAAATATTACTACTCAAAAATGCATTTTTAATGAAGCCCAAACATGAGCTAAATAAATTTCAGTTTTGATTGAACACTGAGTGAGGCTCACTGGTGCTGCTTCAAATTCACAGGCTATGCACCAGATTTTTGAGAAATATTCAGAATTTCCATTACAAGCTATGTTGGTATTACTTATGCTATACCTCAGGAAAATTCACCAAAGCCAACAGAGACTGGCGTCCGCACTCGGAGCTGAAATACATCTTAGAAATGTTGGTCAAAAGACTTAAAGCTAATACAAATCCAGATAAATCCAGCCTTTAAATAAATTGATCCAGGCCTACCGTGAAACGCGACAAAGATCCCACAGCACCCATAAATATTCTTCAGTATCTGGAGCCAATGTAAGTAAATTATCCATAGCATTTATCTGCAACAAAAGCATAGGATAAGGTAAATGATTTGAAATGGAGCCTCCAAAAAGGAATATGAAAATAAACTAAGAGCCCATTTGGCTAAGCCAAAAAAGATTGCTTTTTAGTAAATATGTTAAATTACATAACTTCTATTATTGGTTAAAGTTGAAAATTAAGCTAATTATTTTGAAAATAACGCAAGAGTTTACCTCCGAATAATAACTTTTTTACTTAAAATTACAAAAAAGGTAACTTATCTAAACATCTTTGGGGACAAAAAGTTACAAGTAAATTCACATTTTTTTATGCTTAGCCAATTGTGCTCTAAGATGCATTGCGAAACAAGAAAAAATAAAAACTTCAAGAAAATCAAGAATGAGAATTAAGAAATGGTACTGACCGCCCTAACATGCATCTCAATGATGACGCTAACTTCCTGTGGGTGACAAACAAAATTCTTCGATATCAGGACAGAGGCATACCGAAGAGAAATGGAGTTTTCCTTCCTAATATCATCCACACCTCGCAAGGCATGAATGATCATACTGGAGACTTCAGGGTCATGTAGAAGAAAAGTTAATCCTGACAGCAAAAGCAGGCAAAATATATCACTAGAACTCACAAAATTGATATTGTTATGCAGTAAAGGTAACAGCCTTAGAACCTGAGCGACAAAAGAGGAGAGAGAGTATTATGGCTTCAATATGTGATACAATATCTAATAATAAGTCCAAAGCATGCCCTGTTTCAGATCCCAAAATAGAAGATGACAGCAAAGCAGCTGACAAAGGAAGGAAGCCTCTCTCCTGCTTGCAATAAAAAAATAGAAATTAATTGTGCAGCCAAAAAAAAGGTAATGAAACAAACTAGAAGAATGAACACAAGGAAGTGAAGAAAAATGAACACCATTAGTGGTTAGAAAACAACATACATGGAACACAGGAAGTTGCAACGTACAGCAAAAGTTTCATCATGCCAGAAAGAGTGAATTAATAAAGTTGGAGTTCTCCAACATAAGGTGCATTATATATTGATTTACTCAAAGAGGGAAAATAAAATCAAGAAACCAGGGTGTTCATATAGGGTTAGGTGGCAGGTAAAAAGTAAAAACATTAGGAAATGGTTGTCGAGATTCTCCATATTCATGGACTTTGAAGTAGGATAGAAGCATGGAGTGAAAATCTAGAACTGACAACAAAAACTGAAGATATGATACCAGTCATAGTCTACAAAGCTTCCACGTAATGGAGTATGTGCAGTAAGGAATTGTGTAACGACCCGGGTCCCACTTAACGGGCTGTCCCGGCCGTTAGATCGACGACGTACTGTCCCCACT
>CAIGRT010017493.1:0-22879 GCA_903798405.1 Fraxinus platypoda
AATTTTTTGATTGATTAAAAAATAAAATAATATTAAAATAAGAAAAAGCTATTTTACGTTTTTTTACGCATTAGCCTAGCATTAGCTCGCATCGCTCATTGCTTGACCTCGACGCTACGCCACGCATTACGCTATTTAGAACACTGGTTATTACATGCTTGAGAGAAGACTTTGATTTGATAATACTTCTCTAGCTATTACTTTAATATTTTATCAAACATGCTCACGTATACACACGTTAGATATACACGAAATTCAAATAATTTAAGAAATATTTTGATTGTAATGATATTTACGATATAATTTGACGTGGTCTTTCAATTTGACAAATTAAGTGTAATGTTTCAGTTCACTTGAACATAATTTACATAGTTTTGTACTTCACCTTTCAGCCAAAATGCCTCGTACTAGTTGGGAGCAATCACTTATGCATTAGTCTCATTTTCTTTGTGATTGCTACAGTAACCCCATGTTACGGAGTACAACATCCTCGATGGACACACTTTCGGCTAAATTTAGGCTCTGATACCATTTATAACATCCCAATTCACTTGATATGATATTATTTACTTTGGACTTGGTTTGCACGATATTGTTTTCGGACTTTCATCTAAAGGGTCTTATACCAACTATGAATGATCTTTCCACTTATAAATCATTCTCATGTGATATATATTGTGGCTACTACAAGTCATAATTAAAGCTTGACCAGGACTAATCATAGCAAAGGAGCTCCATTTCGAAATAATAAGCTCACGTAACAATGAGGTCATCCAAGTTTCAATGCTAAACAAAATACTCGACTAAAGCAATGAACAAGACACTTGTAGTTGGATAATAGAGTTAAGATCTCATCATGAACAAAGTCGGCACGATGGAAAGTCTTAATTCAACAAATAACGCTTAATTCTGATCTCAAGTATGCAACGAATTACTGATCTTTAATGGTCGAGCTCCTTAATGAGTTAAAATTAGTGTATAATTTCAATAAATTTCAAGTCCATCCATAATTTTGAAGTTGAAGATTAAATTCAAATAAATGAATAAGACGATGGATAGAATTATACACAGATAAAAAAGTGAGTGCAGTTAAAAAGTTATAATCAAGAAATTATAAAAGCTCGACAATAGATTCGCTATCGCACGACCAAAAAGCAGACAATTAACAAAAATAAAGTTGCACGACAAACGTGACATTGATTTTTCCCTGATTAGACATTAAAATGTGACTTGACTACGTTGCAAATTACTAAATCAAAATATAATAAGGCCATAATAGGTTGCCTATCATGAAATAATTGATTGACAAATAGAAAAAGTTAAAAGGGCAATTTATCACAACTTAAGGCATTTAGTAGTGTTTACTATTGTTCTATAGTTGATTGACTTGTCACAATTGGACAGCCATGATTTTATTAGATATTTCTAAAGTTATTTAAAATTATATATAAGTTTATTAACAGAGATTAATTATATTTTATGTGTTATTGAAAATAATATTTAAATATATAAATGAAAAGAGTTGGGCAAAATAATTTGGATTAATTTTTGACATCTCCATTTCGAAAAATTGTGAACATGTCAGACATTTGATCAAAAAATAAATTTAGACTGTACGAGAATAAACGTGTTGAAAATTTTTTAATTTACGTGTAAAATATTTTATTGTAAGGATGTGTGGTTGAAAATTAGTTTGGTAAAAACTGATTTTTTAAATAACGAGGATCAAACAGATGCTTAATCTATGTTTGGCCAAGCTATAAATTATTTATAAACACTCGAATCACTTTTTATTTATATCTTTAGAAGGATTCACAAGTAATTTTATTCATAACTAATTTTTATATATTTATAATTTAAAAAATTTATAAATACTTTTCAAACATACTTTTATTTTAAGACATCATATGGAAGTCTTCAATTTTGACCAAGACAGATGAACATGTTGATTCTTTGAACAAGGTTCCATCACATGGGATCACTAGTTATTGCATGATCGAGACTTTAGTTTGATAACACCTCTAAAATTATTATTGTAATAATTTATTACATGTTTGAGACTTTAATAGTTCTCGAATTGGTAACAAGTAGAGAGTCGAAGATTATGACTCAATTGAAGGCTAACCCAGTGAAGGAGCTCACACTCGAAATAATGAGCTCGTGACAATTGTTAACAAGTATCGAGCTTATATAAAAGTAACAATTTGAATTTTTGCATTATACTTTTTTTTACTTTTTAAAAAATTCTTTACCGCATTGTTGATTATAAAACTTCACGTAATCTATATTGCGGGAATCATTACATAAGTTGAGGTCATTTGCCTTTATAAAATGTGGAAGATGTTTGAGTTGATTGTCAATTTCATTGTGTTGGAGTTTCGGAACAATTATAACTTTATTTTGAATCATGACCTTTAAAAGGAATGTAAAAGGCATATTTATTTAAAAATCACCATCTTTACGTAATTTTAGAAACATTAACTTTTTGTCTTTTAATTATGCAATTCTTATAATTTTACATAAGGATTAAAGTATAATTTGTCAAAATTTGTGTAATTTATTTTTTGAAGTGTTCTTAAAATCATTGTGTAACAAAATATCACCTCACAACGGTGTCAACAAAGATGTACATGTGACATGATTGTTTACATAATTGATTTGTACGAATCGTGTACAAGCACCAAGGTATTTTACTTCCATTACATGCAACAATTGGAAATGTCAGGGGTGATGGTTGCAACGATTGAAAGATTTGAAAAAAGTTTGCTAACGTTTCAAAGACTTGGAGCTTCTATTGCAATTACTCATCATTTTTGTTTCTTGCACCATATTTTAATTACCCTTAAGATTGTCAATCTTTACTTATTATAGTATTTGTTTCCTAATAATTTTTCATGACATTCTTATCCTCAAAGTTTTCATTAGTTAACACATTTTTTTATTTGATGATAATTTATGTCCAAAGAGTCCGTTGAAATAATGTATAACAACTAATTTTCTCGTCACACGATAATAAATAAATACGAAAAAATATTTTTCCATTCCAAGTATGAAAACAAAATATTTTGACATAAATCATCATAAAAAACGAAATGTATTAATTAATATAAGGTTGAAGATAAGAATTTGAAAAAAAATTAAGGAAATAATTGCTACAACAAGTAAAGATTGAGATGCTTAACTATAATTAAAATGTAGTATAGTAAATAAATATTGTGGTGCTAATATAACCACTCACTGTCTATCATATTCAGACAAGCACTTTACTTTCGTTACATATTTACTAAAGCATTTTCCCCCATGTACAGAAATATTCCCATAGAATTTCACCAGAAAACTCACAATGAGTGGACACAATAAAATTTTTTTCATGACAATTGCCGTCTATCGTCGAACTCAATAAATGAGTAACTTTCATCACAACAATTATACTTTCACTATGTTTCAAGCAGGTAATTGTAATTTAATTTTATTGGGTAATGTTATCTAATTTCGTCATTTGAAATGATGAAAATCAACGATTTACCAATCAATAAATTGTGCTGCTATTTATTTTAACAACTAACATTTACATTTGATAATCATCATTTATTGACTGATATATAATCGATTTTTATTATATTCTAATTAAAATTAAAGTGTAATCATCCCGATTCAACAAAATTAAGTACAATTACCTGATTGAATTAGAGTGAAAATATATTTATCGTGAATAAATTTATTCAATAAATAATATTTATTGTAGATTTTCGATAAATTTTTAAGTATATACAAAGTTTACTGACTAAACAATAAAATTTGACATGTGTACGATGGTCAGTGATGGAAATTTATGAAGAAATTTTCTCTACACTCAAAAAGGAAAATCATTGTGGTTTAGTCTTAATAAAGAA
This sequence comes from Fraxinus platypoda, assembly GCA_903798405.1. Lineage (NCBI taxonomy): Eukaryota > Viridiplantae > Streptophyta > Magnoliopsida > Lamiales > Oleaceae > Fraxinus > Fraxinus platypoda. The sequence goes on from CAIGRT010017493.1 coordinate 3,894, forward strand.
TTTAGCTAACCAACCACTGAAATGAATATTCTTCGTCAAAAAATTTGGGTTTGACACTTTGATTTTTATTAGCAGACAGCAAGCACGAGCATTCCATCCCAACTGACTGGCACGGGATCGCATATATTGAATTGGGATTCACGTGGATTGAAAGATCCGGTCCAATTTACTTTTTCGAGAGGTGAAGTAAATAGGTTCATGGATAACGAACTATCGATGGTATTGAACCGAGAATTAAGCTACTCAAATAGGTATTTTTGACAACGAAAGTTCCCAGAACTGATGTGGCGAATTGTGATTTGTCTTTTTTTTTTTCTTTTAATTTTTCATCTTCCAATGAATGCACGACTATCAACATTTCTGTCAAAATTCCCCGTTTGAGTAGCATGATTGTTGAACTGAATGTCAAATAATTGCATTTTCGTTTCTGTATTTATACAAATTACCAAAATTCATTTTCCCATTTTTGTTCTACTTTTCTTTTTGTAGATTATGATATAATCAACATATAACATAAAATTTGGCAAAGGTTTCCTATTGAAATTATTCAAAATTAAATTAACAATTTTTCTATAAAATAATTTAATATAATTTATGTAGACAATAGATATTCAAATCCTAAGACAAAATAAGGAACATAAAAGATTCAACCAAACGTGTTCGTAAGCCTCAATTGACTGAGGAGAAACGACTTCTTTAAATTTTTAATAGTCAATCATGCATCAATTCCGAGTAATTCACTACCAATCTAACTTTTTCTCTCTTCACACATTTAATGCTGAAGATAAAACAAATGGTTATGTATGTTTGGTAGCAAGTGAAAAATGAACGTAAAAGTAAAAAGATAATTAGGTAAAAAGAGGAGGGGGAAAAATGAGTAGAGGCTAGCAGTACTCTTTACGTACCCTCGCAAGCAAATCTCAAAATCTCGTTTATCGGTCCATTAATTCACGGATATTAAGGAATTTTATGCTTTTTCCATTTCAATTTCTCCTTTTTCATTCCGATTTTTTAACCTCATTTTCTTTCCATTAATTTACTGTTTCTTGATCTTTGCCTATTTTTTTGAATGGTCACTCCACTTCTTTGCTTCCTCTCCAGAGAGAGAGGGAGACGCCGAAAGGGAACCCTGCAATTTCATACCTTCCGATCTTCTTCAATCTCATAATATTAAATCAAACCCATGTGAGAAAAAATATTATATTTCTTTCAATTTTTTATTTATTTATTTTATGAACCTGAAGTTACTTATATGTTGATGATATTCTTTGTCGTATTCTATACGTTCATTGCAATTTTGCGAGTCCGTAAAGTCTTTATCCTGACAATGGGTTTGCCATTTTTTGTGCTAAAATCACTTGGATTTTGCCCAATTCTGGTGATGGAAAAATGTGGTTAATTTTTTTAATGCGTATTATGTAGTTCGAGGAAAATAATATTTGCTTTCTATTGTGTTATATGAGAGACCAAATTCAATGGGATTGGATCGGGATCTATGTCGGAACTTCTATTGTTTATGTTCTAGCTGTAATACTGGAATTTTTAATTGTATATTATTTTACTTTAACCTTGGTTCTTGGGCTTGTGTTTTGTGTACTCGACTATTTCTTTCTTGACCTTACACGTGTTTCCGTTTTCAATGAAGGGTTTATATTGGATTGGATAACCACTTCAGCATTGCCTAGTACTTCGAGTTTCGATTCCTTGACGCAGGGTTTCTGTTTTTTATGGGTTGAACTCGAGAAATCATGGGTAGCTTCAGTGACGAGGATAAAGAATTTCGATTCTTTGATGCATCAGAGCACATTGCATCAGCTTCCGAGTCTGATTCTGATAATGTTGGGGCTAACAATTGTGAATATGATTTTTGGATTGGGAGCCCTCAAAGTGTGAGGGAGCGACGTAGGAAATTCTTTGGATGGATGGAAATGAGATTAGATAGGTTAGAAGGAAACAATTCCTTTGATGTACATAATAATGTTAAATGTGGCGTGTTCGGGGGAGATATTGATAGAATAATGGAAAGTAGTGAGTCTGTTCTGAGAAATTCAATTTTTGAAGATGAATTTTCTTCTAGCCGTTCTCGTATGTCAAGTTGGTCCGCTGGTGTTTTGGATTTAATAAGAGAAGTGGCTCCAAGTGAAGATTTTATTTGTAGAAACGAGAATTTAAATGATGGACGTGAGTGTAATGTTGATGATTTGGTGGAGGATGGCAAGCGGAGAGCTGTTGGAGTTGCAGGGTTGGACCAAGTGTTGATATCCAGAGAGTTTGAGAACATTACTCGACTGTCTCCTTCAGTTCAGCAACTTCGGGAGACAGATTTTGAGATCAATGGAAATATTTCGAAAACAATATATAGAGTAAAAGTTCGCTGGTTGAGTAGATTCCGTTCCTTGACGCGCATCATGAGTGGGAATGGGAGAGCTGATAATTTTAGATCCAGTTGCCCTAGTCGAGTTCAGGGGACCAAGGTTCAGAGAGTTAGGGTTCACCATAAACGGAAAATGTTGAAAGAACTCTCAGCACTCGTCACTGGACAAGATATCGATGCCCATGAAGGGTCAATCCTTACTATGAAATTTAGTCTCGACGGACAATACCTGGCTAGTGCTGGTGAAGATAAGATAGTGCGAATTTGGCAAGTGGTGGAAGATGAGAGATCGAGTGATACTGATATTCCAGATGTAGATCAATCTTGCATTTACTTCTCAGTGAACCATCTTTCTGAATTGGCATCTCTCATGAAGGAAGAATATAAAACTAACAAATTGAAGAGTTTAAGGAAACCAAAAGACTCGGCATGTATCATCTTTCCTCCAAAGGTTTTCCGGATTTTGGAGAGGCCACTGCACGTGTTCGTAGGTCACAGTGGAGACATTTTGGATCTTTCTTGGTCGAAAACTAATGTAAGTTTTCTACGTGCAATCAAGTTGGTTTTCTTTTGAAATTTCCTGGAAACGAATGATATTATATGTTACTACTCTGTTTTCCTGCAGTGTCTGCTTTCTTCATCAATTGACAAAACTGTTCGTTTGTGGCGGGTTGGATATGAGCAGTGTCTCAAGGTCTTTCTGCATAGTGATTATGGTGTGTATCCGGTTGCAAAGTGATATTATCAGATTTGGCTTGTGAAAAACATCAAAATTGGTCTTGACGTACTGATTCCTTCTTGCTAAAAACGAATTTGATTGTATGCAGTGACCTGCATTCAGTTTAACCCCGTGAATGACGATTACTTCATCAGTGGTTCAATCGACGGAAAAGTTCGGATTTGGACAATCAGTGGTTATCAAGTTGTCGACTGGACTGAAATAAGAGATATAATTACTGCTGTTTCTTATAGGCCTGATGGGCAGGTCTGTTGATTGTCTATCCCTTTACAGATAATTATGGTACAGTATTCGGATAGGATTGAAGACGACAATGGATAAGATTATGACTTCTATTTTTTTCCGTCGAGTCGTCTCCAATCCGTCTTATCAAACATGCCACAGTATTTTATTGGAAATGTGGATTCATAAATTTATAAGACATACTAATGGAATAATTCTTTTTTTTGTTGTTGTATAGGGTGGTATTATTGGCTCTATCACAGGCTTGTGTCGCTTTTTTATTATATCGGGTAATTTGTAGAGATTTTTGGATTATTATGTGTTTTTGCTTAAAATAGTGGTCAATTGCTCGTCTTATGATGCCATACAACTTCATGGTTTATTTATCCTTCTGTAATGTTTGAATGTTTTGATTTTGCTCGTGAAGTCCAGATGATTCTCTTACTATTATTCCATAATTTAGCTTTGACATTGAAACTCACTAGTAGGGACTAAACATTGATAACTGGTTTTGACTTTTCTCTTTGTAAGCTAATCACTTCGAACTGGAAGAGCAGATGTGCTTAACCAGTAAAAAGAAATCGGCCTGCAAAAGGATAACTGGATTACAGGTTACCATCAGTTGCCTATCACCCTTCTATTTTAATGAGAAGCTATAATTATAGTGCGACGAGAACACCTGAAGAAATAAAACCTTTATTTCGGTCCAACTCAATTCTAATCTGATGCCCCATGAATGCAGTTTGCCCCACAAGACTGGAGCAAAGTGTTGGTCACATGTGCTGATTCACAAATTAGAATTCTTAGTGGGATGAATGTGATTGGGAAATACAAAGGTAAGCAACTAGTGCTTCCCTCGGCGGTGTATTTCCTCAAGGAATAATATGATGTGGGCTCTTGTTGATTTGTTTTAGTCTTCCCTTGTCTGTCTATTTTTTTTAGATTAATACCCTCACACTGTCTATATGCCTAGGCGGTGCTGGGAGCCAGATTTCTGCTTCGTTCACCTCAAATGGAAAGCACGTTGTCTCGGTGTCTGAGGATTCTAATGTTTACGTCTGGAACTACAATCAGGAATCATGTTCTGCCTCGCAACCGATTAGATCATTCGAGTGTTTCTCGTCTAACGCCTCTGTGGCAATACCTTGGTCTGGCTTAAAGATAGGGAACTTGGAGGACAGATTCAAATCGAGCAAACTCGAGGAGAGTTTAACTAAGTTATCAACTCATTTCTCTTTGGGCCAAGAGTTTATCTTGGACTCCAGCCCCAAGGGGTCTGCAACTTGGCCCGAGGAAAAGCTACCCACGTCTAGTCCCCGTACTGGGCTGTATCAAATGTGTAAATCTCAATACAAACTTTTCAAGACTTCTTGCAAGAGTTCATCCACTTCGCATGCCTGGGGTCTAGTGATTGTTACTGCAGGATGGGATGGACGGATTAGATCGTTCCACAATTATGGGTTACCGACACCCCATTAATATGAGTTTGCAGGATCACAATAGAAATTGTATATGTTCTATTTTTATGGTCACCTGTTTAAGTGATCCATCAATTTGGTCAAGTGCAGCAAGTTCATTGCACAAAAAGTTGATTTTGAAAGTATTAAAATTGTTTACCCAGCCCAAACCATCGACATTGCTGTATCACTGTGGAGGACTAGTCGTCCAGTGGGTGAGTTCAGATTCGCAGTCGATGAAGTTTGTAATACTGCAGCTGATTAAAAACTAAGGTATGCACTATTTGCAATTGGTTACTTAGCTTAATTCAACAATCCCTCGATTTGTTATTCACGAAGTCTGTTTCTGTTTGCCCAGAAAAGAAATGGAGAGAGGCCAATACGAGATGCACGTCTGTATTATGCAGGTTTATGAAGGTTCCCTTGATCCTTCACTTGGTTATCAGTCATCACAGTGGAACCTAGGAGAGCCCGGCCAGTATTATGAGGAAAATTGTGGGGAAACGTTTTCTCGTTGTATGTTAGCTGGTCTGATTGATTTTTTGTCTGCCCTTTGTAGCATGTTTGGCTGAGCTTATAAGGTTACTTGTAAATGAGTTTGAAAATAATTTATTAAAAAAAGTTAAACTTGTATAGACGGTAAAGTAAGAGAAGTAACTTTGACTATGTTTGGCTCATGTTTATAAATTATATATAACTACTCAAGTCGCTTTTCATCCCCACATTTTGGGAGATATACAAGTACTATCCATTTATTCACAACTCGTTTTTATCTATTTATAATTTTAAGTATTTATAAATACTTTTCAAGCCTGCTTTTTGTTGTTTAAAAGCTAGTAAAAACAAACTTATTCAAATATGCTTGGAAACCAAGAGACAGTAAAGTAATTTAAATTATTTTTAAGTTTAGCCAAACATGCTCTCTTCCTCGTGTTAGAGTAACCACTAAGATATTTTCTGTCTAAATTGTACAGCGTGAAGCATGGTAGATATGCCTGCATTTTCTTGTTCATATGATGTTGAGCCAACCAGGAACGGATACAGGATCGTATTACAAGCTGGGCTAATACATAAAAAACAAAAAATTACACATGAATTTTTTTTTATTATTATTATTTTTACACCATTTTTTTTTTCTACCCAAAAAAAATCAGTAGGCTGGGGACTGGTCCCCCCCTCCATCCGTCCCTGGAGCCAACCAGTGCCACAGGCGGTAACCTTATAAAAGTCGTGCTTTTTAGTAACATTTGTCTGTATTATGTAATTAGATTATTAGTTTTGTAAAGAAAATACGTCAGTTTTTTTTGTGTATTTAGAGGACTTGCATCGAAGATAGCTATTTTCTACAATAATGCAAGTATCATCGTCAATGACAAGAATGAAAAGGTGCCAAAAGTTCTGGATATACCACCAACAGTGCAAAAATTGACAATGCGGTCTGACCATATCGACAAAAAACCAAAAACATATCCTAACGAGTTCAGTGGGGTGTAGATATAGATCGAACGCAACTTAGAAGAGCGACTACATATACGGGATGCATGCTACATGCTTACAATGTGGAAGAGAACAAGGTCTAAGACGGATCTACAGCGATCAATGATGCAACTTGCAAGATTCAGAGTCAGACAACTGAAACTATGTCTAAAATAAGGTTTAGCTAAATTAAGCTAAGATTTGAGGGAAAACCGGACAGTACACAATACGAAAAGGAACCGTATAGGGGATCTTTCTTTTCTCTACTTCGCCATCATATTATTGCCTGGATTCGAGGGGTGATTTGTCAACTTTTCGTATATTAACAAACTACGAGGCTGCTAGAAAAAAGGTCGCATTTTTGACAACATACCAAAAGCCAGAAAAACGAATTTAAACTTCTGTTTGACGATCATTATTTTAGAATTTTTTTTCTACAAACTCATTTTCAACCAAATATTTACACAATAAAATATTCTGTACGTAAACAAAAAAAAAAAATCCCTACTTTTTAATCGCCCACTTTCCTAAAAATTACTGTTCAAAACTCTATTTTTCCTAAATAATGGTGGGGGAAAAACGAATTGATTGAGTGATTTTTTAGATCAAATAGGACTAGTTGGGTAGATAGAGGTGGTAAAATCTAACCTTTGCATCGATGTTCAAACAGGAGCTTAGTTTGGCCTTAATTTTTTATGTTTTTACTTTTGCACTCGATTAATTTTCATAACAAAATGGTCCTTGTAAATTGCCTGTATTGAAGTCAGGCAAAGTTCCGAGGAGAAAAAAAAAATTCTCCCCCCAATTAAATACACAAAATAATAAACGTGGAAATATACTGAAAATAAATAATAATTTAAAACTATGTTAAATCTAAAGAAAGATTAGAAAAGGAAGAACCTTTCCCTTCCTCACTCGGATTAATCTTGAGGAATTTCCACGACTAAAAGATATAATTTGGTACTCACACGGTAATTTCACTAGACAATTGGTAGAAAATTGACATCAATAATTCAATAATATTTTCTAAGAAAACATCAAATTGGAAAAATCCACATTCAAGCTTATAGTGGTAATTCTAAGATCCTCAATTCATTATGCTTATAGAAGAAGACCAGATCAAGATACATGGTGTGTTTGCTGGATATTATTGAGAAAATAATGTATTTTAAATAGTGATATGATGGAAAATATGTGATTAAAAAGTAAGGAAAAGTTATTGATGTGATGAAAAATATTATTTTATTGAAGAATGTGTGGTTGAAAATAAGTTATAAAATAATATATTTTGAAATAATGTATGTCAAACAGGGGCAGTGATTGAAAAATTATGAATCATTTGAAATATATAGTTAAAATTAATCATTGACTTTTACTAAGGGTGTGTTTGATGGATATTATTGAGAAAATAATGTATTTTAAATAGTGATATGATGGAAAATATGTGATTAAAAAGTAAGGAAAAATTATTGATGTGATGAAAAATATTATTTTATTGAAAAATGTGTAGTTGAAAATAAGTTTTGAAAGGACATGTGTCAAACAAGGACATAGTATTAATTTTGATCAACAAAATGGACTTGTGTTGCCAAATGAATGGATTTCGATGAGATAACAATAAGAGAATGACTCAACTATCAACGAATGCAGTCTTTGAGTAAAATTTTTGAAGGAACATATTTGAGAATAATAATAAAAGATTAAAGGGAGCAAACGAGGTTCCGAGGGCCTATCTATGTGATTATACAGGTGATGGCTTGAATCAACGTCTACTTCAACAAAAATTGACCTTACTAGAAAGTGATTTTCTTATAGAACATCTCCTTTTTCATTTCTTTTTGGTAATATGCTCACAATTCACTTATCAAACCAACCAATAATTTAAGATTTGTAGAAATTCATTACAAGTTTAGTTACTAAAGTAATTGCACATAAATAGTTTAAAAAAAAAAAAAGAAAAAGAAAAAGTAGGTGGATAACAAGGAATAACAGGAAAATCATTTTGCCAATCTCTCTCTACTTTTTCTTGCCCCCAACAAAATAATCTCTCCACTTGATATTATATGATTTTGATTCAAAAATGATTTAATTTACTGCCTTTGAATTGTTATAAATTTTACTAATCATCAAAGATTTAAATTGTGATCACACGGGTCCAATTACGGTATGATCTGTTAAGAATTTTGCCTTTTGGCTTTTTGGGTAATTCTTTTTTGAATTCGTGGAAACACAAAAAAAGGAATTCTTTTTGTTTATATTTCGAATTGTAACTCGGTTGATTTTTTTTATATGCATAATCATGGCTGAGTGGCAACAATTCGTTCAATCTGTATTCTTTGGTGTAATTTTCTCTTTTTTACTCGCTAAATTGTTCTCTGTAATCTTTGCGTTCCGCGATGAAAATCTCCGAATTGCCCGTTCTGCTTCACCGGAACGTGCATCCAAGCCCGCAGAGGAAACCGTAACTTCGTTATCTAGGGGTTTGGGAGAAAGCGAGCCTTTGATCGTTGAAAATGAGGGATTAGCGCGTGAGAGCTCGACTGTTGGCGATCTTACCGACAGTGACGATGATTGGGAGGGTGTGGAGAGCACTGAATTGGACGAGGCATTTAGTGCTGCCACGGCATTTGTGGCGGCCACTGCAGCCGATAGCGCAGCGCAGAATGTGTCGAATGAGGTACAGTTGCAGCTCTATGGGTTTTATAAGATTGCCACCGAGGGACCCTGTAGTGCTCCACAGCCATCCCTGCTCAAGCCCACTGCTCGGGCCAAATGGTAATCATTGGTCATTTGGAGTGGATCAAGTTAATTAATTTTTTAATAGCCGAATTCCAGTTAGTTTCTCCATTTCTCTGACGTTTAAGTAAGAGCTTTTTCAGTGATGGTTGTTTGTTTTGGTTGGAAATAATGGGATGTGAATATGATGATCTCCAATTGATAATGATACAATAAGCAATCCTAAGAATTATAACGAGTTAAGATTAGTTTCCACTTATATTAGCTATTGTTATGGAAAACATTATGGTCTGCCAGCTTAATAGTTTTGATTATGACACTTCTCATTAATGTTATGTGATGAATGAGAAATAGGAAAATTATTCACTATAATATCTACAATTAAAAATGGTCACAATAATTATTTTGGTTCTTTCATTGCTTAGTTTACTTCACTGTTGCCATGATCAATCAATAGCATAAATATTCAAAGGGAGAAAAGGAAAACTTGCTGAAATATAAGAAAAGCAATTATTGTGATTCTCTTAAAAGGAAACATTTTTAAGGAAGAAAATTTGTAATTATAAAAGAAGTAGATTTCGGTTGATAGAATATAAGTCGTTACTGTTCTCGAACACATAAATTTTATGCTGGCTGCTTGCCATCACTTGATTATGGATTCTTGAGCAGTTTCTTAATAGGCTATTAGTTTGGCATAAGCTAGGGCATTAGAATATCTCCTAACAGTATTGTCTTTTTCCATTTTTAGTGGGCGACCTGAGTTGTGTTTAGGTTTCTATTACCTTATAGGATACTATTTTTGGAATGCCATATGCAAGATTATATAGCATTGAGGAGATTGGCACAAAAAGCATAATTTCATATCCAATTTTATCGTTTGAGAAACCTTCGATGCTACCGCAGTAAAGGATCGTCATCAAGGCAGTTCTAGGATCAAAAATTATATTATTGTTTCATTGATGTGTGCGCAATGTGTATTTTTGTTTACTTCCACTCTTCTTATTTCCTGGGATGAAAATCAGAACATAAGAGATAAGGAGGAAATTTCAACGTGGAGAAATGTGAACTGTGTTTCTTTGGCAAATTTATTTTTCCATGGTCAAAAGATGATATAATTTAAGTACTGTGTGGAAAGTTTTCTATCTTTCTCTGTCTGCCAGTTTATTGCTGATTGATTCAATATACCTCGCCACCAAAGGGATTAAAGTTCTTAGAAGAATAACATGCATGTTACAAGTGTTTTTTGTGGTTACTATGTTTCCCAAAAACAAATGATGTAGACTGATTGGGTGGGGTAAATTAATAAATTCTTATTCATGTTTAGCTTTGAATAGCATTTTGTGGTTTATTTCTTCGTCCATTAACTTTTGATGGATAACCAATGTCTTTGGGTTGGTGACCCTCGGCCAAAGAGTTGAAAGATTTATTTTGATTGATGTATCAGGCAAGCATGGCAGAAATTGGGTGCTATGCCTCCAGAAGAGGCAATGGAGAAATATATTGACATTGTTACTACATTATATCCCTCATGGGCTATGGGAGCAACTGTGAGATCATAATCTTTCTTTTCAACTAAAAACTGCGTTCACCCTTCTTACAATTGTTGTCACCACCTTTCCCTGTATGTACTGCTGGCAGAAGAACAGAGGCGAAGAGAGCAGTGATGCACCAAATGCAGGCTCCAAAGGACCTATGGGACCTGTGTTTAGTTCCTTTATATACGAGGAGGAACCTGGAAGTGAATTGTAAAGATCTTGAACTTCCTCTGTATGTTTGAGGTTCACCATTTTTGTAGTTTGTGACCGTGTTTCTTTTAAAGCATGTCTCATCTGTCATTATACGAGTCGTCTATAAGCATCTAGGACTCTGTCCTTACCATCCCTATTTGATGCTTGAATTCAACTTTTCGTTTCTTTTACCTCAACAACTGAAAGTTGTGTAGTTTCTCCTGCAAGTATTGTACACATGCCATTCAAATCAATTTCTGCATTTCTTGTTTACATGCTTATATGCTTGGATGTATCGGTGTTTACAGTGGATTGGCTAACTTTTTTAGGTCTGAAAAGTACTTGTCGAATCTTCTGTTTGATTGGATTAGAGTGCACCCATTTGTGAAGTAGCATTCAATGCAATATGCAACCTTATTATTCTTTTCTCTCAATTTAATGCTTTGAAAAGGAGAATTTGACTTGATATATCTTCCCCTCTCCTTTGCAGAAAATTGGATGCTATACATGCCTTTGCACGAGAAGGTGATGAAGAGAAGTTGCTTAAGTGCATTGAAAGCGGGGTTCCAGCTGATCTGAGAGGTTGGTTGACCTCAAATTTATAAAATGCTCTTCTATGTTGCTTTGATGTGACTAGGCCTGAGACGAAGACATGATATCGTTGCTAATGAAAGTCCAGGGGATTTCGGGGTTTGTGAATAAACTCTTCAAACTGATTAAATCTCTTTGAAGGAGAAAGCAAACTATATAACAGAAAAGACGACCTTCAAGTAGTAAAATTCTTAAAATTTGTTGCATATAAAAAGGGAAAGAGGAATACTACCAAATTTATTTTCGTGTTTTAATGCCTGCATTCCGTTTTCAGCCAGCAAAGAACTATTATGCTGTTAACAGATACAGATTTGTGCATGTGAAACAGATTATGTTTTCTGACCTGAAATATGTTAACTCAAACTGATGCAGATAGTGAGGGTCGTACTCCTTTGCACTGGGCTGTGGATCGTGGCCATATAAATATTACAGAGTTGCTCTTGAACAAGAATGCTGATGTTAATGCAAAGGTAGATAGCAATATTTGTTGTCTGACTCCTGCTAATTCTCCTATTGAATATAAATAAGGAAAACTACCTCGAAACTAATGTTCCCGCTTACTAATTTATCATTTTATTTGTGACTTGGAGACCTAGTTTTAATTGATAAAATTTTAATTACAGTTATTCCGTGCCCTTTCCCTCCAATAGATAAATTGATAAAATAAGGTCTGATTCTTTTATTGTGCTATTATGGGTTTTTCTATTTTCTAATGGAAATGAAGAAAATAAAAATATTGCTAGTGGATAGTCTAGGAGTATTTGTTTATCGAAGCAAAGGATTAAGCTTCTTTTTATTTTTACATTTGTTGGTGCTTAAAATTCAGCTGTGGTCTGATGTTTCTAATTGAGTTACAAATTTGCTAATCTTGTTAACACACAACATTTTACGTGATCTACTGATGATAACACCTTTATTGCGGATATGGCAAGGAGCTTACTTTCGAATATGTAATATGATTGAATTGTTGCAGAATGGATAGTTTTTGTATATAATTGTGGGAGTTGCATTTAGGTACTTCTGTGGTCTTTTTTCATCCTTTCTGATGATACATCCCTTAGATTCTCCATCTCTCTTCCCTAACCCTTTACTTATTCTTAATCTGTCCAAAAATAAATATTTTAGCTCATATATTTTGAATATAGGTAGAAAAAATAGGAATAATGCATTCTTAGTTCCAAATCTTTGTTTATACTTCTTTGTGATTTTTTTCCCACCGCTGTTCCTGTTGTTAGGACGTTGAAGGTCAAACACCGTTGCACTATGCTGTTGTTTGTGAGAGAGCTGCCATTGCTGAGTTACTAGTGAAGAACAACGCTGACACAAAGATAAAGGATAATGATGGCGACTCTCCGTGTGAACTTTGTGAGTCGAGCTGGCCTTGGATGCAACAAGCTAGCACGAGCGCTGACGATTAATTCTATGTTTTTATTTCTTCCTACATATTTGATACTATGACTGATGATGTACACGTTAACCGTTAAGGATTCACGTTTACCTAAATATAATTGATAGATTGTGTTTGTCTTTTGTGAGTTAAGCTTGCCTTGATGCAATTAGCTAGTACGAGTTATTGATGACTAGTTCTACGTTTTCATTGGTTACTAAGAATTCATAATACTATGGAAGCACGTCCAGTATTTGGTGCACAATTAGTTCTTGGATTAAATCAATTAAGAGTAATTTTTTTATCATCATGATGATGGAACATCTTTCACATCTTTCATCCATCCACACATTTATCTGTACATGGATATTTTTTGATTAATTAGTAAGTTAGGTGATTTTTTGTTTAACTGATTGCCATGTGACATGTCTTGTATGCAGGCGTAACAAGTTGTTTACCTTTTGACAGTGCTCCCACGGAATGGCTTTCCAAAATAATTTCAACCTCGAAAATAGCTCAGAATTGGTAGGTCACTGTCCAACTTTCTGTCCTCCAAAATTGATTTCACAAAGTGATGAAAGCAGAAGAGTAAGGATCAGAGATAGCATATATTGAAGTGTTTTTAGGTATAACGCAGAAGTCAATTTGAATAAATAGTTTCACCACACCACATTTCATTCTACTTTGCGTAACCGCCAAAGATTTTAGATGACTCTACCAAATTGGACTCGTGATTTAGTTTCCTTGCACGTATAATATGATTGCTAAATTTAAATATATATTTGTGTCTTTTCTCTAAATGTTGAACTTTTTTCAGTTCAAGTCTCGTCCCATCCATTTCGAAAATTGTGCACGTCTCTAGACTATGATGAAAAACGAATATATCTTGCATGCAAGTAGCATTTTGAGGACCGAATTTTAATAGAAATTTCGTCTCCAATAATTTAAACTTTTAAATTAAGTGATTTAGAACTGAATGATGTCACGAGTTCATTTCACTACCATCTATAGGGACGGAGGGCGACTGCTCCCATGACATTATCAAAATTTTCAAGATTTATATAGAGATTTTTCAAATTTATATAGTTTGCCCCCACAACAATTTTTCACTTGCCTATCTTGGCTTCACTAGTAGCCATCTATTATAAAAATCTTCACATGAGAGAAGTGTCGTAGACTAAATTCAAATATATGCATCTCTTTTCCAATAATTTAAACTTTCAAACATAACAATTCGACAAAATTCGAACAAACTTTACGTTAGGTGTGAATTGCATACATTAGGCATTGTCTCAAATAGTAGCAGAAGCACTTCAATTGCAACAAAGATTTTTGGATACTCTTCACAGTCATTGATACAATGAAACAAAAGGAGACTAAAGCATTATAACTTAAAAGCAGATTGAGATGAAAAGTTAAGAATAAGTCAAAAGCCAAGATGAAAATGGCAATTTTTGAGCCATGCAAGATTTTTGATAAAGGTGTCCACATGCGTTATACTGTTTGTTTCTATTTTGATGTAACATATATGCACATAGTGCATGCAGTTGACTTCCTTATTGTGGTTTATATGTAATGCATCTTATCATCATTGTAAAGCTATTGGGTGGATGGGTGGGGTGGAGAGGCAAAGGGATTGCTCGATAAAAATGTCTTGTTCTTAACATTAATGTTGTCAAAACTATTACAAATCGATTGATTAGACCCGAAAAAATTGGAACCGATTCAATTATAGGATAAAACACCGACAATTTGAAAATATTTAAAATAAGGACTTTGCTATAGGTACATGAATTCAAACCTACAGACTACACACAACATTTGGGGGGAATTTTTTTTTTTTTCAATATTTTAAACATGGGGTCCACTACATGTGAGTTAGAATTCAAAATTCTGGTCCAATTCTGGTAAAAATTCCCTGTACTTGAATCATTTTTCTTAAAATAACTATTGAATTGGCCAGTTCAACCATAATTATTATTTTTATTTATCTATTTAACCTTTGGTTATCACTGGTTCAACCTCAGTCCAACATTTAAAATGTTGCTTAATGCATTGCCATGATTGAATTTGCATATGTTCAGTAAAGAGAATAATCTTCCCATTTGAAAAATAATCAACAATTTAAGTGTTCAATTGGAATATGAAAAATATGATTAAATTGACCATAGTTAAGATCTAGTGGAAGAACGGAGAAAAGCATTCAATGAATTTGAAAGAATTGAACAAGGAGGGAGTCCTATGAGGTGAAAATCTCAAATCTCTCAACTTTTTTCGAATTATCCAAAAAAATCAAACTCTGCCTAAAGAAAGTTGCCATCATGATACAGTTCTAATGGCACTTTATGCTACTTCTGGCTACAAAAAGAATCCTACTTCCCTGTCTTCACACCTGTAATCTTAAACTCAATGGTTTTGGCAGTATGTAACAAGAGCATATACAATGGCCACAGCCATGAATTTAAGGGATTTCTCTTCTAGTTTCTCCCTCTTCTTACTCTTGTTCGTACTGTCTCCAGGTAATTAATTATACCCAAGTCAAATCTCAAAAATCATCAATAATTTCAATTTATTAACGAAATTTGTTTCAGTTGTACTAAGAGATTTTTCCCGTGATATGGAGTTCTATGTTGTAAATTCTTTCAATTTATAGCTATTTGTAACCCTACAAATAGTAGCACTTTCTTTTTGTTAATGTTTAATTATTAGCCCGCGATACAAATATTACATTGAATGTATGTTGGTACACTGTATTGGATTGGATTGTTCAATATTATGTTAAACCAAAGCTTTTAAATCTTATTTATAATATTTTTTGATCATATCTAATATTGCGTACCAAACATGTCCTGAATATATATGACATACTGTCATCCTAAGTTCCTAAATGTTGACTCTCTTTTCCCTTTATAGGTACAGTTCAGGGCTTTGGCATTGGTGTGAACCAAGTCGACTTGCTTCACAAAGGGTGCCGACCGGACAATGTCCACGTGAGTTGGTCTTGACACAATCTATATTATGCATTATCATTGGGCCTCATTTTTGTATGTCACTCATAAGTTTTCATGAGCCCTTTTTTAGCACAAACAAGCACAAGCCGCAAGCTTCTACAGTCACGCTACAGTTTGGCTTTAGAGGCGGTCCAGTCCATAACACAGCTCGTCAAGGGAAAGATGGTTCTTAGACCGTGCTTTCACATGTTATTATGATCAACACATTTTGACACTTCGAACTCCGCTCTGTCCCCACTGTTCAAAATAATCCTTAAGCTCCATGTGAATTCAAGAAAGCTACTAAAGGTTGATGCTACCTTAGATTATGACTATGCTGGACACAACGCCAAGCATGATCCAAGAGGAAGAAGAAGTGGCAATGGAGGCAAGAATCCTTAACTCTTCATACCCTTCTAAAAGACATATAAAAGAATTTAAAAATCTTAATTTACTTAATATGAGTTTTCTTTGGCAACAAATGTAAAGGCTCTCTTGTTGGGCTGATGAGAAATGCAATAAGCATTAATTTCAAATGTTTTGATATATGATTATTCACTTATCTTTTATTTATGATAGAAGAATGAATAACATCGTTGTTTCGATAAACAAACTAACTGTTGATTTAATGTGTAACAAGCACCGGCTCACTTTTTTTTTTTTGTGAGCCAAGTGAGACCTAATCATTAGTTTTCGTCATAATTATCGATGAAAACTACAAATCAAAAAATAAAAATATAACTTGATACGTATCAAAGTTAGATGACCAATATGAAACAAATAGGTAAGTTGGGCGGGTGATCTCCAATGAAATTTTGACAAAAATAAGCAGCCATTAAAGAAACCTAATTAATGAATTCAAGATATCCATGAATAATCATTATGTTAGGTATTGGAATATTTCAATATGAGATTTGTTTATAAATAATTCCCATAAAATTTTAAAGGTTAACTAATCCAAATTCTTCCCTTTTGAATCAGATAGATAATAAGACAATTAAAAAATAAAGTTTAATTTTCACTTAATCGGACAATTTTGTCCGAGTTGTTTTTCTATCTTCTTCAGAGACTATCTGTCTTAATTTCTTCAGATTCTTCAACTATAATTTTTATATCAATAGCCGGTATTCAAAGTTACCTTTTCGTTCAACTTTACTTGAATTTCAAAGTTTTACTTATAATAATTATCTGCACATACTCGTTGGCATGGTGGCTTACACTTTCTCATAGAGTACATAACTACATATTGGGGCCAAAGGCAAAGAAGAGTTAAGCACAGGATTAAATGCTAATAATATAATATAGCAGGGTAAATATTATATTCTTTTTCATTGTTACTCATTCACTGCATTGACCAATTCATCGTCCCAAAATAATATAAAGTCATATATTGTAATAACTAATAACATTAGAAAGATACACATTGGTAACAAAAATAAAGAGAACTTCAACATAGTAAATAAATACATTATAAGACAAGAATTTAAATTTTCTTCTTCTTTACACTATTGTTTAACTTACCATATCAAATTTGAAATATTTTATTGTTTTCAGGATAACGAGACAAAAATAGAAAAATCGTACATCCATTAGAAGAATATCTTTATTACATTCGAGCTCTTTTAATTGACTCAAGTTAAGGTCTTTTTGTTAGGTGTGGTCGTGTGGAAAAGCTAGAGCTCATCATGGCTCAAATTGGGGTTGACACAATAGATAATGCAACATGACGGTGCGTGGAAAAGAAATTTTTGAAAAATGTAGACATGACTTTTGAGAAAAAATTTCTCAAAAATTATAATTTAATAATTTTTTTGACAACAAAGCCCCTATAATCCTATCATTAAAATAGGAAAAGGAACTTTGAAATAGTGAATTTTTTTTAAAAAAAAAAAAGTGCAATTAAAAAATAGAAAAAAGTTATGAATTTACATGTAAAATATTTTATTGTAAAAATATGTCATTGAAAATGAGTTTGAGAAAAAAATATTTTAAAATAATGGTAGACAAACATGATCAAAATGATATTCAATATTGTAGTAATATAATTAACTCTACATCTTAAGAAAAGTTATTTAACACAAAAGTACTAATAATAATATAAAGGTTAATTATATTCACCCACGATTTTTATTTTTTACACTACATTTTAATTGTACTTAAGGTTCTTAATCTTCGTTCCTTATAATAACAAGGAATAATTGCAACAGCCAAACCTTTCAAATAGTTGCAAACTTTATCATGACCTTTCATTCGTTGCAATCGTTCCCCCTAACCTTTCGAAACGTTGCGACTGAAGCCCCAATGGACGGATTCCATCCAAATGTCTGGTATTGACCAAGAAATTAAATTTGACCACATTTGTTATATTTTTTTTGTAAATGGCATAATGATAACTTTCAATTTACTACATTAAAATAGGTTAAAACCAAATTAGAAAAAAAAAAATTGTAGATCCCCGCCCCAACCCAAATTATCTATCCCCACCCCCGATAGTTAAAATCAAATTATCTATCATCTTTTTCACCTATCCCCACCCCTAAAAGGAAATGAGAAATGGAAAAGGAGGAAGAAATGGTGAAGAAGAAAAGAATGTCTATACATATAGAAATACATAAAATTTTGTATCTATAGGCGTATGTATATGTAAGAAGTTACAACATATTTAAGAATTTGCATTGCTTTCTCTCTCTCTTTCTAGCAGAAAAGGAGTAAAGTTATAAGTGTATGTATATGTAAGAAGATGAAGATCCATATACCTATAGATACAACTTTTATGTGTTTCTATATGTATATACATTCTTTTCTTCTTTACCATTTCTTCCCCTTTTTCTATTTCTCATTTCCTTTTGTGGGGTGGGGTGGGGTGGGGTGGGGTGGGGTGGGGGGTGATGAAGATCTACAGTTTTTTTTGTTTCTCTAACTTGATTTTAACTTATCTTAATGTAGTAAATTGAAAGTTACAATTATGCCCTTTACAAAAAATATAAAAAATGTGGTCAAACTCAATTTCTTGGTCAACTAACAGACATTTGGATGGAATCTGTCCATTGGGGCTTCAGATGCAACGTTTCGAAAGGTTAGAGGCAACAGTTACAACGAATGAAAGATCAGGGAAAAGTCTGCAACTATTTGAAAGGTTTCGAGCCTCTGCTGCAATTATCCCTAATAACAATTTTATGTTCAAAAGTTCGATAAAGTAGTGCAAAACAACTTATTTTTCCATCATATTTAAAAAAAAAAAAAAAAAAAAAAAAGAGGGAAAAAAAATATCCCCCCCATTTTAAAGA
>CAIGRT010017493.1:22943-56695 GCA_903798405.1 Fraxinus platypoda
ACAAGTGAAATAAGATCTAGAGAAATTAGAAGACTCCTTGAAGAACTTAAAAGAGAAAAAAAAAAAAAAAAGTGGGAAAAAATATTTCCCCCTCATTTTAAAGAGTGAAAACAAAATATTTCAATATAAATCATCATCGAGCACAAGACGTACTAACTAATGGAAGGTTGAAGATAAGATTTCAACGGAAAAAAGTTAAGGAAATAATTGCTACAATAAGCAAAAACTGAAGAGCTTAAGCACAATTAAAATGTTGTGTATCAAATAAAAATCATAGTGGCGACCCTAATATAAGTTAACATTTTAACTTCTTCTTCTGCAAAATATTCTATACACTGCAAGCAAACGAAACTATTATAATTTTCTTTAATTTTGGCAAACGATTCTGATGACATGGTCGTCAAGTTGACACGGTTAATGTCTACTTCATGGGATTAAAAATGGGGTTGGTCCTTAAAAATCAACATTATTAAGATAAGTGACTCAATGACTTATATGTTGGCTACAATTTCAGTTGCAAGATAGCGTCTTGTTTGAAATCACCAATCTCGAAATTCGATTGCTTGTTTGAGCTTTACACCGGTTGGCTTTGATATTATATTAAGACTTGAAATTTCATCTTAAAACTCAGCATTGTTAAGAAGAGTGGCGCAAGCATTTATGTATTGGTTATATATTCGATATTTAAAAGATGTGGATCCCTTAACACACAACACAAAATATCCAAAAGTTAAATAACATGAATGTAACTAAATTACAACCTTTACATAAAAACCAGGCAACACATACCCGTCTAAAGTTCTTCTTTCAGATATCCAGGACCTGGCTTGAAGGGGTCTGATTCCATGTATGCCTCCGGACGATAAAATCCAGCATCATTCATACGATTGCTGAGGACGTGAAGGATCGCCTTCTTTGCACCGTACTCATCCCGGTTGTTCTCAACGTACTGCTTGGCCTCAGCAGCCACTTCGTTCACAAAGTCGAACCTGTTGTCTTCTGACAATAATAACCTATGAATGTCCATTGTTAAGAGCTTTCCCCCTTCTCTTATCTTCCTTACCTGCTCCTCCAGAAAAGGAATTCTTTCCATTTTGTAGCCCAACATATCATCTTTCTTAACCTGAAACGAATGTCAAAACAAGCCATTACAGTTTTATACCCATATAGTGAGAGCTTAAGACAACTCAAATGGGGAAAAACACGGGGATAATTTTCAAAATAATAGGATCTCTTAAAGAATTTGTTATAAATACTTGAGAGCATGCTCATAATGAAATCCAGGCATTTGGTGATGCTGGAGGTCCACTTCCCACAGCAAAGACCTGAGTTTCGAAATGACAGATAAGGGGTTTGATTGGGTTCGCCATTCGCAGAACACAAAAGCGCATTTTCATTTTTTCCAGCTTGGTGCTTCTTTAAGTAGTCCAAAAATGCCTTTTTGATTTTGACGTTGCGTTGCTTGTTTTGTTTAAGTTGTTAGTTGTTACTTAAAGGTTGCTTTTCCTCCTTTTTATTTACTGAGGTATTTCTCTTTTACAACCGAACAGATATACACATCATCTTTTTTTGAGAGTTGAAGCTACTGTTCATCCTTTTTTGCTTCATTCTTCTGAAATTGGCCTGAGATTTTCCAATTCCCTATAATAATACAACTTCTACATCATATCGTACAGGACTCCAAAGCACGAAACCATCAAACAAAGTTCCACAATTCCAAAACCATTCACGAAATGAGCATTTAAGTAATTAATATTTGCTATAGTATTCAATACATACGTTTATCCTTCATCATTTTTCTGAAGTATTGACGGAAACTCTACCAACGCACCAAGTATGGTCATCGAAAACTCAGCTAATGATGATTATGATTTTGCCAAATGAGTGGACAGGCATTCTTTAGGAAGATTAAATGCAGGACTTACTGATCATGGATGAATCCTCCTTTTCGTGTCCAATCTTCCTTTGTCAAGTTTACACTAATAAGGCTCCTAAAGACAGATATTCTCACCCAAATAGTCTCACAATTTAATGGACGGTTTGAAAGAGATAGCTGTAATCACTTATGAGAAATTGGCAAAAAGATGTCATACTTATAACATGTAGAGTCAAGGCCAGATTCAGCAACATATTAAAGCTTGGAATACATTTGAAACTAAGTTGTATGTTGGAAAATATATTTATGCGCTAATCCGAAACATTCAACCTGCGTGATCACAATTTCTGCACTACTTTTTGTTGCTAACAATGTTGATGTTGAATTAACTTGGGGAAGGCGCAAAGAAAAGAGAATGAAAAGGGAAATAAATTCTCTACCATTCTCTCTTCAAATAAGACTAGGATTCAATTCAAAACAATCAAAAGGTATAAAGGTGAAGAGCATATATCTCCACATTTCAAAACTTTCACCCTTTCTGTCGTACTATCATTTAACTCATGTATCCTTCATTGTCTATACACACAGAAAAGATATCCTTCAACTTAAATCTTTTTCCTTTATCTTTCGAACAAAGCAATAATAAAGTTCCTGGAACATAATTTTGCGTGTTTGGCTAAGCCTTAAAAAGATATAAAGTTTTGTGGCCAAATATGTTTGGACAACTTTTTTTCTTACTTCAAGTTAAAAAATAAAAGGACTACTTCTCCAGAGATTATAACTTAGATATTTCTATCTTTGCGTTTCACCATTAAAAAAAATATTTATTTTAAAGCTTAATTTGTTACTTATTAGTCAGTTTACAGAAAAAATTTATGCTTAGCCAAACACAATCAACTCCTTCACTTATCAACAAATAATTCACAATTAAATCGCAATATTTTAGAAATAAATATCAGAACCTATTTGCATCGTTGCATTGAATTGTAATATATATAAAACAGGCAATTACAGGTTCGTATTTTACCAATTTTCTCCGCCTCCACACTCGCCTGTAACTGCCACCCGAGTTTCGCAAGCTTGAACTGTCCTATTAATCAAATAATCACAAATAAAAACAAAATAAAATCATTGATTAAATAAAATCACCCACTGTACATCACAATATCTCACCTGTGACTTCATAGCACAGTTCAAACTCCATTGTCTCTCAGTTTTAACTTCAATTCTCTGCATAGAGATTCGCAAAAACAATTAAAAACTTCTGACGAAAATTATAGTATTAGTAATTAATCTGGAGTTCAAAAAAGCCATTTTCATTTATAATTTTTTCTAAACAAATTCACTGGAAATTAAATGAAAATTTTAAAAAAAATTACAGTTGAGAAGTGTAGAGAGATGATAAGCCAGTGAACGGTGGTGAAAAGACGGCCATTGAAGAGTTGAATGAGCTCTACTTTTATCATCAGTTTTAACGGAGTCATTAAGATAGTTAATGGGCCCAATGAACAATATAGGCTTGGTCCACAAATTAGTTACCAATTTGGGCCCATGTTGAATTGTTGATGACTAGGCGGTACATAGAGTAATTTTTTTTTTTATTTCTTAATCAAAATTGATTTATGATATTCTCTGTGTCTCAAATTAGGTTCGATTTGTGTCTCAAACGATTCGAGTTAGTGTTAGACAGTACTATCCTCTCGCTTATTTTCTCATCTAAGTATGTGACAATTGAACAATTTTTATTAATATAAATCGAAATTAGGGAACTTGAGCACGAAAAATTATAAACTAATAACAACTCTATCATGTAATAATTGATGATTGTAATTTTTTCATTATTCTAAGTCCAATTTTGGTAGGAGATTTAGAAAGCTGTAAATTTTCCTTTTTATTCTTTTATACAATTACATGGTACAAATATTAATGTAACTCTAATCATAGCAATAAAAAAAACTTTAGTTAGAAACTTTTATGACATGGCAAAAATGTCTCTCTCATTTTTTGGTAATTGAAATTAAAAAAAAAAAAAAGTCATTTATTAAAAAATATTCAAATTTTACTAATTTCATTGCAAATTGACTTAAAACCTACACAAAAGTACAGAGTTTGTTTTAGCCTCATTTTTAGCCAAAAATACATTTTAAAATAGTGATTTGATCGGAAATATGTGGTTAATAATAAGGAAAAATCTTGAATTTGCGTGTAATATTATTTTATTGAATAATTTGTGATTGAAAATAAGAGAAAAAAAAATGTATTTTGAAAATAATGAGAAACAAACAAGGGCTTAAATACGCTCTTTTATAGATAAAAATAAATGTTCTTTACTCACATGATACAATATTAGATCATTAGCTTTTACTAATTTTACTATTAAGACAAATAAATACTTATTTCTCTAAATTACCTTTTTTAATCCTAATCGTCAAAATCAACGACCACATACTTTTTTTTAGGAAAATAGCAGCAACAGTCCCTAAACTTTCACTTGAGGAGCATTTTGGGTCTCCAAGCTACTGTAAAAAGGTCAATTGTATTCTCAACTTTATTTTCTTGGCAACCAAGGTCACCTGGATGGAAAGTGTTCATGGAATTGTCAAATTAACACGTGAAACACACAAAGGTCCATAATTTTAGGAGGTAAAATCGCCATGCAATATTTCAGTGGAGGAAGATGCATGGAAATGCGGTTTGAAGGTCTCGTGATGATTTCGCCATTGGAAATTATGAACTATGAGTACAAAGTGCTAATGTGACGTTTTTGTACAAAAGAATCTTAACTTCCAAAAAAATAAAAAATAAAAAGAAAAAAACTAAAAAGTTGATGATGGGATTGTTCCTCTTATTAGGTTAGAGACAAATGTTTATCACGCGAAATGTTAGGGACCTCACCTACTATTTTCAGACAAGTTCACTGAATAAACGACCCCGTTTTACAATTATTTGACAACGGTGCACGACATTGAATACGTGTAAAATTCCCACCTCACATTATTTTCTACGGGGAAAAAACCTTATTAATTAGATACAACGAAGTCGTAAGTCTAGGTAATATACGGATACAGTAGACTTGACAAAATCTCAATATACTCAAGAATCACTGTCTGCTGCTTGCTCTGCTCAAAGCTTAAAACCCAAAAAATTCTCTGCTTATAGCTTACCCAACTCATTTTTAGTGGCATTTCTTGAGCAAAAAGGAGAAAAATTTCTCTGTATAGAGAAAAAGCGCAGAAATTTTGACAAAATTGTGGTTCCGGAAAAACCCTAATTGGATTTGTTTTGTAATGCTTAATCTCGAACCTTTTCAGATAAATTTGTGGGTTTTAGTTGAAATTTAAGGAGATTGAACTGAATCGGATGGAGAGATCGAGATCTAAGAGGTATTATTATGACCAGGACTATGATTCCGAAAACTTACACTCGAGGACAAAACCACGATATAGTAGTTCCCATAGCAGCGGCGGAGGAGGAGGCGGAGTGGGAGGAGGACAACATTATGTTTCTGGTAACCACCGTCGATCTGTTGCGGGAGGTGGGAGTGGGGGTGGTGGACGGAAAGTGCAGGACCTTTCATTGATGGTTACAACCAGTTATCGAATTCTTTGCCATGATTTAAAGGCTGGGGGTGTTATTGGAAAATCCGGGAGCATTATAAAGGCCATTAGACAGCATACTGGGGCGTGGATCAATGTGCACGAGCTGATTCCTGGGGATGAAGAGAGAATTATTGAAATTTCTGATACAAGGAGACGGGACCCAGATGGCCGGATGCCGGCGTTCTCACCTGCTCAAGAGGCGCTGTACTTGATTCATGAGCGCATTTTGGAGAATGATGTTGGAGGGTTTAAACATAATGTTGGGTTTGGGGATGATCCAATTGACGAGTATGGGCCGAGGGGAGGTGGTGGTGGGAATGGTAATAATGGTAACCGGGTGGTGACGAGATTAGTAGTGTCACGAATGCATGTGGGGTCATTACTTGGGAAAGGAGGGAAGATAATTGAGCAAATGAGGATTGAGACTAAGACGCACATTAGGATTTTACCCCGAGATCACACATTGCCACGTTGCGTCGCAATGTCAGAAGAGATTGTTCAGGTCTTGGTTCTTGTTTCATTTGGAGCTTTGCGTGTTTATTTCGCATCCTAGGTGGAAAGCATTTATGATGTGGTACATTAGAGATTATATTGGCTTGATACACTCCTTGGCTTTTGAACTCGAAGAATGACCTAAACTAGCTATGATTTTGGAAGTTGCAGTTACTCTTTTAAAACTTAAATAATGTGGAATTTGAAACGTGTATATTTTTCTAGTTGAGCGATAACCATATGGTATTACAAGCATGAGCGAATTGTGGGATGAGCACAATTATCTAATGCAATATTGTTAAAGATAGTACGATAATCTAATCTTAAATGCGAGCTGTAGTTCATCTCCATAGGATGACGTGGCTTGTTGACATGTGACAATGATGACATTGTTGACACGCGATAGTGATGAATATAGTTACGTGATTAGAAGCAGTCATTAAATGTTTGACTCACTAAATATATGAATTGAAAGAATATAGAGGTATGAACATTCGTTTATCATAAATATATAGCATAGAGTACTAGAACCTATTCTGAGCTACGCTTTTTTATGTTCCAAGTTCCTTCTGAGCAATGCAAGCCTGTTGTAATGTGTAGGCTACTAGAATGTCGTTCAGTTATATTCATTTAGCAACTTTCTGAAAGCTTAAAGTTTGATTTTGTGGTTTTAATTCTTTCCATCTTGAAGCTATGCACATTTGATGTAATATTGGATATTTCTCACTGAAGAAAAAGGAGAAAGTTCACCAACTAATTATTGTTGTTGCCTCTAAGTTAGAGCCAAGTTATACATGGGAAATACTGTTAAGCTTATTTGTGGATTGATGAATATAAGAGATGTATATATGCTGAAGTATCTATCTAAAGAACATTTTTCGATGTGTTACCTATTTCTAACTTGAAAGTTAAAAAAAAGTTCATTTGATTCTAAGGTAGGACTTACTTTCAAAATTAAGTAACTTACTTATATTCAAATTTGATCAATTATAAATTGTGTATTTTAAAACTTGCTTATTTACTTGCCAGTAAATCTTTTAAGCTTAAGCAAACACGCACAAAAATGGTCATTGGTATTCATTCCAAAGTGAATAAACTCGTTCTAGAAGATCATGAACCTATTCATTTTGCCATATGGTGAAAATTTAATTATAATGGTACTATCTACCATTGCATTGGAAGAACTTTATTAATTTGATTGCGGGCACTGAGAAATTTGTTCTCTTTTACAGGTTGTTGGGGATATGAACGCTGTAAAGAATGCTGTAGCAATTATTTCCTCACGCATAAGGGAGAGTCAACATCGTGACAGAAGCAATTTTCATAATCGGCTACATTCCCCTGAGCGTTTCTTTCCTCCAGATGATAATTTTATCCCTATTAACACTTCATCAAGAAAATCTTCTGCGGAAGGACCAAATTATGGATCGAGGATTCCTGTTGGTTCCAGGAGCAATAACTTTTCTTCGCATCCTTCTGGATATCTTACTGAATCTGTACCCGAATCTATGGGTCATGATGCACCAGCTTTTTCTAGTGAAGATCTCGTGTTTCGAATACTTTGCCCTGTTGACAAGGTTGATAGTGTTGTTGGGGAATCAAATGGGTTTAAGGAGTTGCTTCAAGATGAAATAGGCGTGGATGTTAAGGTTTCAGATCCAGTTGCTGGCGCGGAACACATAATTATTATTTCATCCGATGAGGTACATTTCCTTATCTCTTAGCCCAGGTTGGTTGTGTTGAACAGTTGCATGTAGGGGTGGGGGGAAGTAGAAGTGGAAGTAAAAGCTATATTTCACCTTGTTCAGTTTGAGGTGAGAAAAGAGCGAGGAAGTAAAAGTGGAGTATCAACCCTTCCCGGTCAGTTTTACTTTCCCTCCCAAAATTGGAGTAAAAGGAGGAAAGAGTAGCGAAATTGACTAATCTGACCTCAATTGCAGTATACCAACTAAGAGCATCTTTTGAACTTAGCCAAATATGCTCTAAATATATATAAAAATAATTATCTCCTCTTCATCTCCCCTTTTCTTTCTTGTGCTATAGGGAGTAGAGTAGAAAAATTATCTTTCTTTAGGTAGTTATAATTTGCATTAACTATTCTTTGAGCATTCTTGGGTTTCTACATTTTTTCAACTTTTGCTTAAAATTGAATATCTTATCAAATACTGTGGATCAAGATTTGTCTAGCTTTTTGCATTTTCTACAGGTCCTGAATGCCTTTTTTTTTTTTTTTGAAAAAATATGTCTCTTAGGGCCCTGATGATGAGCTGTTCCCTGCTCAAGAAGCTTTGTTGCATATTCAAACCCGTATTGTTGACCTCATCCCAGAAAAAGAAAACATTATCACCACTCGGTTACTTCTGCAGTCGGATGAAATTGGATGCTTAGGGTTAAAAGATGGATTGTTACCTGAGATGAGGAAAACAACCAGTGCAAACATACACATTCTTCCTAGGGAAGAACAGCCAGCATTTGTATCTGAAACTGATGGAATTTTACAGGTTTGCCATTTTATATACTTGTGAGTCACGTATTCATTTAATACATGTGTGCTTCTGTAACTTCTTATGGTACTTGTTTGGTGATCTAAAGCATAAGATACTGTGTCTGCAGTATCAGACGATATGCCCCAGCAGTATCATATGAAACAAGAGCTGATTGATTCTGGGCTGTGCTGGGCTGGGCTGGGCTGTGCTTAAAATTTACTTTTCTACGTTAAAAACTTTCTAGCAAGAATAAACAAGTTAGCCAAAATGAGGAATGACAATTTTGGCATTCTTACCTCCACTTTCATACACAGATTGTTGGGGAGATCAAAGCTGCTCGTGAGGCTCTAGTCGAGGTAACGTCAAAGCTAAGGAGTTACATTTATCGAGAGTTCCTTGAGCTGGATGTCCCGATTCCCGTTTCTGCTCCTCACCCTGCGGAGGTGGAACACAAGGCAATTTCTAGCATCAGCATTACTCAATCTCAAGAAATTCATCCTGGGAATAGTCCAACCAAATCAGCTCATCTGTGTACACCAACTGTAGTAACGGAACAGCAAGCAAAAGTAAGTAATTTAGAATCCGTTTGGTAAGAATTTATGAATGGTTTAATTTATAAATCGATAGAAATGAGTGGTGGGAATGTGTGGTTGAAAATGAAGTTTGACCATTTATAAATTTTGCCAAACAGACACTTATTATGCTTCTTTCTTCTGAAGTCCCACTGTTTTAGCTGTTGCTGCTGCTATTGTTGTATCCTGACTGCCTTATATTTTAAAGTTTTCAGCCAGCAATAATTTCCATTCCATCCTTTCTTTTTTATCCATGAAGCCAGATAATAGATCATTCCATAGCATCACAAATTTGAGTTTTTTTACTGGGTTTCCAACTGGGTTAAATACATTGGTTAGTGAAATTTCATCTTAGTCGGTTGATTTCATTTTGTTTCTAGTTTTTCGTTAATCTTGACACTGTTATATTTTATGGCACTTCGTCCATGTTTGTTGTTAGTCTAACTATCGGAAAAAGTAACATGGCTGTCGTTTTTCAACTGGATTTCTAGGTCAACTTTTTGGTTAGTCAAATTAATGGCCATGGACTAAATGACCAAGATGTAATAAATGTTTTAAGAAAATGAAGTTTAGTGATGAAATTTCAGTGACCACTGGTGTTTTTAACCTGTTTCCAATTTCTATAGTGCCAACTTGCCTAGTGAAAGTTGGAGCAGTACGTGGCTGACTTGTTTCCTTCGGGAGGGAGTTTGCTGCTTGCATTATTACAATCATCCAATATTATAGCTCCTTATTTTCACGTGTAAAAAATTACTACTTTATTTGCAGGATGTGGGGCCCTCAGGTAGTGAAACCGTGAAACAAAATGGAAGTGAACGTCGTGAAGATATTTCAAATATGTTGAATAGGTAGTAAATTTTTGTTCACTTTTCTTGGGGTGGAATTTCGTGTTATTATTATTTCATATTCTTTTTCTTTTTCCCAGAATATCTGTACCACTTGTTACCAGAAGTACGTTGGAAATTGTTATAACACCAAATGTGGCATCCAAACTTGTAACAAAATCAAGAAACAAGCTCACTCTTATCAGTGATGTGAGTTGAGCATCTCTGGTTTGTTTTACCCTTTGAAACCATTTTCAGATGAGGAGATTATACGAGTTAATGACAAAAAATTGTTGCAAACAGCTATCAGGAGCGAATGTTAAACTGATGGAAGATAGACCAGAGGTAACAGAGAAGATCATTCAAATATCAGGGACTCCGGAGCAATCTGAGAGAGCTCAGAGCTTGCTACAAGGATTTATTTTGAGCAGTAAGTCCCTTCCTCTCTCCCCCACTCCTTAATATCTGGAGAATACCCTTTCTCACTCCTACTCTCTTGCCACATCTGGTAAGATTGAATGCATAGTACTAGACAATATTAGGCAAGAAAAAGAAATTAAAATCTTGTCTATTAATATTGTCCAGTCCTATGCACTAAGGGGTGCTTTTGGCGCTCTGGATTAGACCATTTAAGGAATTTAGTATTAAATTAAAAGGCACATTACTAGGTAGATGGTATTATGATGGATTAAGGTATTTTTTTATTTTACTATACATTTTCTAATTCAGCCTAAACTCATCTCCAACCTGTGTATTATGTTACATGGTTAATAGAGCAAATGACATTATTTTTAATAAAAAAATTAGACAATGCTAACAACCTTAATCCACCAGAATACCGTGTACATAGTATTTGTTCATTATTAATTTATGCTAAATTTCTTATACGGCCTATTCCGGGGAATGCTGCCTACTGCATACCATGCATGTCGTACGCGTTCATTTTTGTACAATTATGTCACTGTACCTACTTATTCAGCCGAGGAAGATGGCCCTTAGATGTCGTCAGGCGTGCACAACTCTATTGAAGAGGCAACTTGTGACTTTTATCAGTAGCCTGAGTTTTCCATTTCTAGTTGATATCGTGTTCTGCTGCATTACCAGCAGTGGAGCTGCTGCCTTTCCATAGAAGAGAGCTTATCAACCAGAATGTACAAACCGACATTTATGTGTGATGCCTAGAACTCTCTTATGTTTGTATGGTGCAGTGTACCATGTTTTCTGGATGGATCCTGGAACGGATTAAATACATGTTTCGTCTTCATTATCTGATATTTGTTTCCTGATAATTTTTTTGAAATAAATAACTTATGTAAAGTGGATCATTTTGAAGCTTAGCAAAGAGATTCTCGTTTTGGAATTGCTCAAAAACAATTAGTAAATGGTTCCAGGTGAGCTCTGGTTGAAACAAGACTCTTTCATTGTTTGGTTGCTCGTCTGCAGATGCCTAGAACGATCCCTTTCAAATCTCCTTGACGATATCAGGAGTATCCCCGGGTTTGGGATTTGGATGTACCACCATTCTCTTTCACCGTCACCAAATATTGTGTGATGAGAAAAGGATCCGAGGCAACCTTCACAGTCGTGCCTGGGACATAGCTGAGAACCCGAGCAGACTGTCCTTTAGGAAATCAACGAGATATAACTGGTTTTATTGTCATAGATATAGATCGACCGTGTCAGGTTCACAAACATAAAGACTCTTAAGGGCTTTCAGACTTGGTAGCCAAACAAAGACAGGACTCGTTTCCTTTCATGTTTCCAGTTAGTCTCTTGCTTTTTAGGTGCCCTGGTGCATTAACAAGTAATCGGCAATCCAGATGATCTTTCTGGGTCATTGTTCTTCACGAGGAAACAATAATTACATGTTTGGTAAGAAAAAAAAAATCTTATCGAGGCTGGATTTGTATATTTGTTTTCAGTGTACTTATTTCTTTCATAATTGGGTTCTGTCTAAATCCCTTAAAGTTTTGTGCATAATAAGATATCGTGAGTGAACTTTAATAAATTTCTTCTTAGATAAAAGTAATAGACAAGCACGGAGAATTTAGTAAGGATGTCAAATGGACCGAGCAGCTCTTTGGCTTGACCCACCAAAGCTCGACTTGTGGGCTACTCGCCGAGCGGTCATGCTCGCTAAGTGAGCCACTCGTGGGTGCTCGATGAGCTTGCCTACTGGGCTCGTGGCTCGCCTACTACAGTGACCAGATAGGTCACTTTTAAATCAAATGACCGTTTTGGTTACTGTAGATAGTTATGTGATCGTTGCGGCAACAGTCATTGAACTATTATTTGTGGCCGTTAGGCCCCTTTTTTACCTCTATAAATACCTTATAACCGTAACATTTTTTTCACACAACAACAACAATTTTTACTCTCTTCAACATTCTACTACTTTCAATTTCAATATTCATTATCTTCTTACATCTTACTCTCTTCACACACTCATATTTATTGACTTTACTATAAATCTATGATACATATTCTATTATCTATACTTATATTTTATACACATTGTCATTAGAATTTACATTCCTACAAATTACAATTATATACTCCTTACATATTCATTCGTCATTTCATCTTTATTCAAGTTCATATATTATCAATTCGTTATGTATTGATCCACGATCATTTGTTGAGGGTTTGTTCGGTATCGGTGGTGAATCACCTGTGACACCACAAGTCAATTTCACAATGAATTTGTCTGTCTCAACGACGTATCCATTCTCGAAAATATTTCAAATTTGGATGCTCACGAAAGTAGTTATTCAATTGATTTGGATTACGTTGATGTTCCCGAAACGAAACATGAGGAATTAGTCATTCTGGATGCAAGAGAGAAGTAAAGGGGGGAAAAACAAATAAAATGTTGGGATCACTTTAAATTGACTCGAATGAGTCATATGGTCGACGAAGTCGCAGTCTAAAGTAGTATGTCAAACATGATTGGCATGGCAAAAGGGCATTAGTACCACCCACCCCAACTGTCACTACAAAGCATGTGCAGCCAAACATGGGCTTGTTGGTGTCTCTCAAATGCAACTGCAATTTGGTATTCCAACTGCTGATTTTGCTTTTACGACACTTTGCACATTGATGTATTTGGAGGAGAAATAATATCTTCAAACGAGGTACTTTGGGGTAAGTATAAACACTCTTCGTTCCGATACGATAGAATATTCCCTTAATACAAATAAACAATTTGTTACTGATTTGCAAAAATATGGTTGCTTTATATCTTTAACTTCGAATTTATGGAAATAAATTAATAAAAGAGGTTATATAACTGCAACTGCACACTTTATAAACTCACTTTGGTGTATGCATAAAAAAATTATTGCTTTTAAAATACTTGAGTTCCCTCACAACGCTAACAATATATTTAACGCTATTATGAACATTATTAGAGAATTTCATTACAAGAGTAAAATTCGTTCTTTTACATTTGACAACACTAGTGTTAATAAGTCAATTATCGATAAATTGTGTAGGATACTGCAGTTCGATTTCGATGGTTATTTATTTCATATTCATTGTGTGTCATATTTTTAATTTAATTGTGCAAGATGGTTTGAAACATAAGAATGAAATTCAAAGAATTAGTGATGCACTGATATATATCACGATTTCACCTAGTAGAAAATAAGCATTCGAGGAGTTTCGTATCGAATTTTGGGTGAGTAATACAAATACATTTGTTAGTGACGTATGATATAGATGAAACTCCACTTATTATTAAAATCATGCGAATGATTTGAACATTTAATAACTGAATTTTATAACAACTAGTCAGGGTTGAATGTGCATTGCACGTTATTCTAAAATACTTTATAAGTACTATGAAAGTAATATTTGACCTTCCATTTTTCATTTTGATTTAAATATGAGAGAAATGCAAGTTCCTAAACATAAATGTTAATTATTATATATGCATGTAAATAGTGAAATGAATACTTGCATGTGAGTATCAAAATTACAACTAAATGTATAAATGAAGATGAATGACAAATATGACACGTGAATTAACGTGAATGTTAGTTAATTTAGAATTAACACTAAGGAATATATTTGTGATAATGAATGTTAAATCATTTATACTAAATGAACCTAATTTAATTTTCAATTAAGTGAAATTGGATGCTAAATTAGTATACATGGATGTGAATAATGGCATTCTTCAATGTGAAATTTTAATTAATAAATTAATATAAATGGTAAGTAAAAATTAATTGGTGTTTTAGAAATTGGATTGGCCCGATCGATTAAATCGGAAAAACTGAGAATCGGAACAAAAATCGGTCTGATTAGACTTATAAAACCTCTAATTAAAAACTTGTCCCCAAACCCATTAAACCAACCAGTTTTTGAAAAACTATTGACCAGTTCCCGCTTTTACCGGTTCAACCAATATAAATGTAGGATTATTCTAGTGGTACATCACCACTTACATAAGGGTGTCCATAATGGACACCCCGATGTAAGAGGTGATGTACCTCTAGCATCTCCCATAAATGTATATATATATATATATATATATTTTTTTTTTTTTTTAATTTTTAAATGTGTATTTTTAAAATTTTTGTAAATATATATATTTTAAATTTTTTAAAAACCACGGTTCGATCCGAGTTCGATCCTAATTCGAACTCGGTTCAATCTTTTGACCCTTGACTCTGTCTCTTTTTCTAGTCGATGATCGGATTGATTTTTAAAACATTGGAATTATTAACATGGACATGAATGTCAATGTGAAATTCTAATTAATATTAATTAAATGAATGTGAATGTTAATTACTTGAGAATTAATTATAATATTTATTACAGTTTGTAAATTAAATACATGTTGAAAAATATAAAGTAAGGTATTATTGAAATAATTGAATTATAATATGGTTATAATCGTCCAAAAAAATGATTCTCACTTAAAAAACTCGTGATCCGTTCCCGCTTTAACCGGTTCAATCTATGTAAATGTATATTTTTTTAAAAAAAAATTAAATGTATATTTTTAATTTTTTTTAAAAATCACAATTCGACCCCGATTCAACATTTTGACTCTTGACCCTTTTTTTTCGAGTCGATGGCCGAATCAATTTTTAAAATATTGGAATTATTAACATGGACGTGAATGTGAATATGTAATTCTAATTAATATTAATTAAATGAATGTGAATGTTAATTACTTGAGAATTAATTGTTGTATTTATTCTAGTTTGTAAATTAAATATATGTTGAAAAACGAAAAGTAACGTATTATTGAAATAATTGAATTATAGTAGGATTATAATTGTCCAAAAAATGATTTTCACTTAATGTGAATGTATATTTTTCAATTTCTTAAAAACCAAGGTTTGATCCTGGTTCGACCCCGATTCAAACTTTTGACCATTGACCCTTTCTCTTTTTCAGGTCGATAACCGGATCAATTTTTAAAATATTGAAATTAATAACATGGACATTTACGTGAATGGGAATGTTAAATTCCAATTAATATTAATTAAATGTACGTGAAAGTTAATTAATTAAGAAGGTGGATGGTCGGGTCAATTTCAAAATATTAGAATTAATAACATGGACGTGGATGTAGATGTGGATGTGGATGTGAATGTGAATGTGAATGTGAAATTACAATTAATATTAATTAAATGAATATGAATATGAATGTTAATGTTAATTAATTGAAAATTAATTATAATATTTATTATAGTTTGTAAATTAAATATATATTGAAAAATGAAAAGTAAGGTATTATTGAAATAATTGAATTATTGTATAACTATAATCGTCCGAAAAATGATTCTCAGTTGATGTGATATTTAATATATTATACATAGGCATATTAGAAACGATGATGACACTATTTTGAATGAAGTTGATATGCTTTTAGCTTTTTTAATTAAAACAAAAAAAATTGACAAGTTTTTATGACTTTACAAATATTTTATCTGGATTGTACCATTCCACTAGTTGTATTGTGCTTGAACGTCTTTATATCATTGTAATGACTTTTCATAATACAAAAATGATCTCGGTTTTAATGAAATTATATTTTCTATATAATTAAATTTTAGAAAATATTGGAAAGACTTGTCTATATTATTTTCTTTGACATGCATCATATACCACAGATACAATTTATCAAGTACTAAATATATAATTGATCAGATTTCAAAAACTTTTAACTTTTAATACACTTATCACTTCACTTGTAGAAATTTAGAATAAATTTTATGTGAAATGTATAAATTATATGTACAACGAATGTGTGCACATATTAGTCGGTCTTCCTCTGCACAAATATTAAATTTATTTAAAGACTTTAATACGTATAAATATGATGCATTAGGTTCTTCTTGTAGTAATATGTCTACCGCATGTAATCAAACATTAGACACAAGTCCAAATGCATTGCCTACTGAATTACTTCATTACTTTAATCATCATATACCTAGTAATACAACAATTTAAAAAAAAAAAGTAATTAACTTCTGGCAAAAGTATGAACGACAATGGCCAATGGTTTATGCGATTGCAAAAGACCCACTAATCCCTCCAATTAGCATTGCAGCTTCGGAGTTTGCTTTTAGTGTTGGTAAGAGAGTTCTGTTCGAGGTCAGGAGCCGACTGAAAGAAAATATTTTGAAAGCATTAATGTGCGTAAAGGGTTGGCAAGACGCTCATTTTCTACTGTAAAATAAATATGTTGAAATTGCATGTCATTAGGTAAGTGATATTTAATTTAATCGTATTAATAAAATTTGTTATTTTATAATACTGTTTTTAATATTTTTTTAAAGTTGTAAGCGTAACAAGTTTTTCGTATACAATTTTTAACTCTGTCTACTCGAAATTGATTTAATCGTTCCCAATCCAGATAAAAGAGGAGGATTTTATCTAAAAATAAAAATAAAAAAAATCGGGAGCTCACGAGCCAAAGCTCGTCTTGGCCCATGAGCTCGAAGAATGTTCAACTCGTTCCAAACGAGCTATGAGCTGAGCTCGTGGGCAGTAGGGCCCAGCTGAGCGCTAGAATGTAGTGCAAGAGATATGTAGCAAATGAAGAGTGACAGTAGATAGGGAGTATGACCCCATATGACACTTAGCCTTGATTTGTCTCTCTAAATTTTTTTTCGTGAAACTCATTTTTAGCTATATATTCTTACAGTAAAAAAATTTATATGTAAATTCAAAACTCTTTTCTACTTTTTAACAACACATTTTTAAAAAAATATACTAGTGTAAAACTCATTTTTCTCTAAAAAATTCTTTTTAATGGACATCAAACAGGGGCTAGTAAAGAGTAAGGACTAATACGTGACAAGTTAAATTGAAAGTGTAATATTATAAAAAAGGCTTAAAATTAACGTCTGATGTGTTGCACGCGGACAATTAAATTATTTCATGTTTAATTCCTGACAATCAGCCCTTCAATTTATAGCCACGAGTTTTTAACCATTATTGGAATTGTATGTTCATGATTGTCCAAACTTTCTTTGCATAATTAACACATTTAGAATTGTAGATAATCCAATTATTTTATGCCCTTTTGTCAAAAGAAAAAGAAGGTTCTTTTCTCTTTTGCTTAATATAAACTGAACTTGTTGAGCAATGACAATTGCTAATCTACTATAATTTTTGAAAGAGTAACGATATTCGTATATCATTGTGTACATAATGATGTACAGATAAATGTTGCGGAAAAGATAGAAATATTATAATAATTGAGTTTTTTTTTTTTTTTGGTTGCAAGAGAGACTGTGAAGACAAAATTTTGTCCATGTTTGTTTCCACTTTTAAGCAGAATTCCTACCGTTGCTACAGTAATGTAACTGCAATCTTTGACCTCTTTTTCTCATAGTGGGCCCCGATGTTTTGAAAAAAAAGGTAAAAAAAATTGATTTTTATGTTAGAACAATTTGAAACAAACAGGGGCTTTATCTCTACAACACATAAAATTTTGAGGGACAATACAACATGAGCCGTGCTCAAGAAAGGTAAAATACCTGAATGGTCTCTGAACTTTATGCTCTGTGCGAATAAGTCCCTAAAATAATGACTTCGTTAATTCTTCAACTCGACGTCATAAACTTCATCAGTCCCAAAATGAGATTCCATCCAAAAGTACTAACGGAAATTCTATTTGACTAACAGAATGTCTATCTGTCCTGTTAATTGAACACATCAGCGCCATAAAATACACTAAAAAAATTAAATTGTATATAAAAATAAACGAGTGTGGATATGTGGGTATTATTTATAAGTCCCAGAAAAATTGTGAGTAAAAAGTATGTTTTTCTATAATTCAATTATTTCAATAATAATTTACTTTTCATTTTTCAATATGTATTCAATTTATTCTACCATATAGTTATCATCAATGCACATATACATTTGACAAAATTTCACTTATGTGATTTCATTAATATATGAATTCCCTATTATTAATTCTTAATTAACTAACATTCATGTTCATTGAATTAATATTCATATTCATTAATGCATTTCAGTATTATTAATTCTAATTCTAATTTAATAAGAATTTCATTATTCGCATACATGTATACTAATTAACATTCAATTCTACTTAATTAAAAATTAAATAAATGATTTAATATTTAGTGTGACGTATATATATTTCCTGATAGTAATTTTAAATTATTTAACATTTACGCATATTCAAATATTATTTTTACAATACTTATAAAATATTTCATAATAACGTACAATGCACGTTCCAAATTGACTAATTTTATAAAGAGCATGTTTGACTAAGATTAAAATTCAATTAAAATTAAAAATATAACCGTTATTGAGTCAAGAACCTGGATTAGGATTGTATGTGTATATATACAAAAGCCACAACTATACTGTAATCAGCAGAATTATTTTGATACTTGTTTGGGAAGGATTAAAATCCAATTAAAATTGAAAATATAACCGTTATTGAGTCCCACTCGTCTAATAAAAGTCAACAATAACGACTAATTTTTCAATTTTAATCTGATTTTAATATCTACCTAACACGCCCAAAATATGTTAATAAAAAATATATTTGATTAGAAATGAATCACTTTCTAAAAGATCAAGGAGTCAATCTAATTTTTCAAAAAAATATTGACAATATTCAAATTAAAAAATATTTAAAATAATATAGAGTACAGTATGTGCCTTATCCAAGCGAATAAATCCTCATGTACAGAGGATTTAACTCACATGTATTAAAAAAAAAATTGTGCGGACTCCACGATTGTGTGTTGTCGGTACAACATTTGTAAAAAAATTTATGTACACCCAATGGGGTTCTATCCAAGCAGCTTCCAGAGCCAACCGTCCTACGTGGCCCCACCCTCCACTCTTTATCAGCCACGTGCAGAAACCGTCGCACCAAACCCGTATCCGGGTCCAGCAAAATTTAAACCGAATAGCAAACAAAAAAACATAGCATGCAAAACCATTTTCTCCTCCGTTCTAGTTTCTTCTCTTCTATTTGTGAAATTTCTTCCATGGTGCACTCTCTCTCTCTCTAAAACTAGCACAGAAGAAAAGTACGAAAAAGTAAAAAATAATCAAAATGCCAGTCTGTGACGTCAGCACATACCAGAACGAGGTGGACGCAGCTAATAACAATGGGATTCAGATTTTTTATAGAACATATGGCTGTGGCCCGGTTAAAGTCCTCTTGATCATAGGTACCTTTTCATTTGTTCATTTTTCTCACTTTTTTTAATGTCAAATGGTCTTTTTGAAATGAGTTTTGGAATAATTTCGTGGGTCGGTGTTGGTTTTTATGATGAATGGTTAGGATTGGCTGGGACACATGATTCATGGGGTCCACAGATAAAAGGCCTAGCCGGATTGATGACTCCTAACGACGATGTATCGCTGGCCGGTGATCGGAGCAATGAGAGTGGCGCCGCCGGTGGTATAGAGGTGTGTGCCTTTGATAATCGTGGAATGGGTCGAAGCTCCGTGCCCGCGAAAAAGTCGGAGTATACGTGAGTACAATGTACCTGAAGCTTCAACCTTTTTCTTTACCACATGTTTGGAGTAAGCTCAAAAATTAAAATTTTTGCAGAATGTATTTGGATGACCTACTTTTTTTCCCCCCCTTAATTTTTAAAATTTACTCACGTTAAAATAAATTTTGTGCTAAAATTTAACAAATAGGATTATGTCTGTTTGGCAGGACAAAAGTTATGGCAAAAGATGCAATAGCAGTAATGGATCACTTGGGTTGGGAAAAAGCCCATGTCTTTGGCCATTCAATGGGTGAGTTGTTAAACTTTCAACATTAATTATAAATAATGCTATCTAGCATAGTGGTACTAATGCACCAATCTGGTAGCCACACTTAATATGTTCAACTAAATAAATAACATGACATTACATTCAAGTGAATATATCATTTAATGCGATGCAGTTGCGACAGGTGCTCGACACCGGTGGCACAGAATAGCATTACTCATTAATTATTGGCTAGAATAGTACTTTTCCATATTGGCCTAGTCATGTTAGTGCCAAGGGCCGGCCAGGGAAAGTTCGCGAGCCATGCAGGGCCAAGCCCTAGTTTCACGGTCCACATGGATGGGTCGACTCGTGTGGCCAAAATCTTTGGCCTTTTGAGGCGTTTTCATTTTAGATTTACTATAAAATTTGAATAAAAAATGTTTTTCATTGGTCCAGGAGCCGGTGGTAACATCGAGCCTGGTTCAACTACGTGGCCAATGTTGGGCCCGACGTGTGCTTCCTTGCCACTAGACCCTAAGTTTCTAGGGTCGGCTGGATATGAAATAGAAGAGATCGTGCCTCCCTAGGTGTCAGGTCCATAATTTGGCACAACTCACTTTACGTGTCGATAGGGCGGAACAAGTTTTCAGCCCCTAGTGGTTAAATTAATCGTCGATCTTATGTATGTTTATACTTCATAGTGGGGATCAAATTAGCAGTCTGATACAGCCTTCTTAGAGTGGTAAATAATCAAATCATTAATTTCTTCAATTTCAAAAATGTGAATAATCATCTTTTTTGCTGTCAATCAGGTTAACTTGTTAACAATGACCTGTCTAATCTAAGAAACTTTCCCTTGCAAAAAGGTGTCCAAAAATATTGTTATGAGTTATAAGTCGTACTCGTGCATGATATTAATTTGACCGCATCAAGTTCACATGATGCAGGAGCTATGATAGCTTGTAAGTTGGCTGCACTTGCACCTGATAGAGTTTCGTCTTTGGCTTTGTTGAATGTAACTGGTGGAGGTTATGAATGTATACCGAAGGTATGAATCCTTTTTAACGGCAACATGGATGATTTCATGCAATACAAGTTAACTATACAAGGTGTACAGATGTTACAACATCAGGTTGTATTACTGCAGCGCCCCCTAACTCTGTTTCCTTCGTCGGAAATAGCATGATGGCAAAGCTCAGCTTTCCTTTTAATCCCAGCTGGTCTTAAAAAGGCAATCCAGTTTGAACTCAACTTTAGCTCTAGCTCCTCTGTAACTCCAACTTGTGGATTCTACATAATTGTGTCGTAATTATTAGATTATGATTATAACTGTATTCACTTTTGCAATTTCAGTTTCTTTGTTTGGACATTGTTATTTCAAATCGATTATTTGGTAAATTTCGATGAAGAATAAATATCCTATTTAGATTCACTTTTCTTCTGGGATTTTGATGGTGTTTGCATACAGAGATTCTTTTTTCATATTACTAGTGAAATTTGTGGTCACGAAATTGTTCAAGGTTGATGGGAAAATCTTTTCCGACTTGGATGAATTCTTTATTAATTTTTTTTTCTTTCAGCTCAATTGTCGAACTTTGGCAATTGCAATCCGGTTTTTGAGGGCAAAAACTCCTGAGCAGAGGGCAGCTGTTGATTTAGACACCCACTACACAAAGGTTGATTTAGATACCCACTAAAAGAGAGTGCATTTCCTTTTCTTCACTTCTTTGCTTTCATTTTTGGTTCTTATTCAGTCTATATATGTTATTAACTTTAAATATATTTGTTTTGTTTTGTGATATGATTACAGTTAAGTTGAATTACATGGTTCATTTCTGTACAGGAATATCTTGAAGGGTACATTGGCCTTAAAACGAGAAGATCTATATTATACGAAGTAAGAAATAGTAAGCAGATCAACGTATAAAAGTAGTTCGTAAGAGTCGATGGGAAGGTTGATTATGCGTAGAGGTTCTAGAAACGATACTATAGCTTTGGCCTCGAGTTTTGTGACTTGGTGGTTTAAAAACAGACTGGAGGCTCGGGTTGGATGTTGAACTGCTACATTTCTTTTTTCAAATTTTGTTTTCAACAAGACACTGCAAAATTTTCATAAATGAGTTGCAACAGGACTTTATCCCATGAGCAAAAATGTAGATCCGATTATGTTGGTTACATCTTCTATCTACATCACACTTCATCCAGTATTATTTTTTGGGCTCGAAAATGTAATTCTTAGGGAATTGTTTCTATGCGTTTAAGATTCAACATCCTTATTGGTTTACATTCTGCAGGAATATGTTAAAAACGTATCAGCAACTGGTATGCAGTCAACTAATGGATTTGAAGGTCAGAAAAATGC
The DNA here is from genome assembly GCA_903798405.1 of Fraxinus platypoda. Classification (NCBI taxonomy): domain Eukaryota; kingdom Viridiplantae; phylum Streptophyta; class Magnoliopsida; order Lamiales; family Oleaceae; genus Fraxinus; species Fraxinus platypoda. The sequence continues at coordinate 45,385 of CAIGRT010017493.1, forward strand.
ATGTTGGACACATAAAATGTCAATAAAAGAGTTTGAATCTATCCGAGCTGCCGGATTTCCTGTATTAGTCCTTCACGGGAGGTAAACAAAGTGCAGAAGTGTAACGAATTTCTCCCATTTATGATCTGATAGAGCATGTTTAGCTAAGCTTAAAGAAAATAACAGTCGTTTATGTCGAAAGTAACTCTTATTTTACTGTCAAAATAAGTAACTTATTTATTTTCAACTATGACCAATTAAGAAGTTATTTGAAGACTTAATTTTTTATACAAGTAAACTTTTTTAACTTAGCCTAACATCTCTGCATCTGCTAAGATAACAATACCAGATATTTCTGATGGCGCAGACATGACATCATTGCTCAGTTGAGCCATGCAAAGAGGCTAATGGAGAAATTTTATCCTTCTGCGAGAATGGTTGAACTTCACGGTGGGCATCTTGTGAGTCATGAGAGAATTGAAGAGGTAATAAACATTCTTGTTATTATACGAGTACAGTAAATTTGCTTATATATGCACGAATAAAATGGTCGAATTCAAGTAATTTGAAGAGTAAATAATGTACATAAAATCGAAATTTCAGGTTAATGAAGCTCTTCTTGAGTTGATCAAGGCATCAGAGAGTGCGATAAGTTTGTATGATTGGACAAACTTGTCTAAGAAAAGCACTGGTAAGAAATATTCCTTCCCAAGTGTTTACTTTTCCTGTTTCTGATCTATATACCATAGCCAAAAGCTAGAAACACTCAACTGTGGCACCTTTATCAGGGTGTAAAGCTACTCGGATATCGTTTTGCAGTGCAGGATACGAGCGACGAGGTTGTTTTTCCTTCATGGTCAACATTGAAAAAAAGATACGTATTTTGCTATTGTACTTTTTTGGTCAATTTGAATTGGTATTCGAGCATTTATGTAGAGCCACGAGGATTCTAAAACCAGTCAAGGTAGAACCTGCTCTTTCATAAGCTAGCACTGGTGTGGCCTCTTGTACTGGTAATTTGCTCTAATAATTTCTAGTGCTGAAATTACCATTTACACCCTATCTGCATGCATTAGAGTCTAATTCGTTTCTTTCCTTCTAATCACTGGAAGTTTTGTTTTATCGATCTTCGAGGGGATGTTTGGTACACAATATTGGACCGCTATACAGTATGAAAGTTAAAATTTTAACTTCTTTTTTGCTACACAATATTGTAAAATGCAGTCTAATCCTGCACTTCGAATACCATTAATACTTAAAACATTATATTAGAGAAAAGTTACAATTACAATTATGCTGAACTCATTGTGAAAATGGAAGGTGAAAACTGAAACCTGGAAAGAAAACAAAATTATACAACTCTATAATGGGATTCAAGAAAAATGGCAAAGCAAATATAGAGTAATCTCCCTGCTCCTCACATCTCTTTTCGTTTCTCGTTTCTGTTCCTGCGATTAATATTCATCCAAATAAGTGTATAACATCTCGTCTTTCTTTGACTTGTGTCGACTGAGCAATGCCTTTAAAAGGCGTTTACTTTTGCTCGGAGATTGTTCTATATCTTTCGGGCTTTCTTTATCGAAATAGATGCGCATTGAAGCAGATTTGCGAGGTTCCAATATGTACTGTCAACAGAAACAGTAAATGTAAATTGAAGCATATGATATAAGTTCATTGACAGAAAAGAATACCTGTTGTCTTCCAGACGAGGGATTTGGAGTGGTTGGCCGACTCCGGTTTGGGGTTGTTGGCCTTGAACTTTTTGGTGTGTTCGGCTTACTCGAGAAAGATCCCGAACGCAAAAGGGGAAACCGGAGTGGTGACATTGTTCGTTTTTCTGATATATTAACGTGACAAGCACAAGAATAATAACAAATTAATCGTTAATACTCCAAAGAGTGGAAAATATGAAAACTGGGGTTAATAATGACAATTGTTTGAAACACCAAAAAAATGGCAGAAACAAACCTAAATCTTTTCTGGTGATGGTGCCCGAGAACGAGAAGTTTCCGGGTTGCTGAGCAAGTCGTGAAGATGGTGAAGGAGAGCGTCCTTTACTGTGAATCAACCAACATAAACATCTTCGTTATCACGTAAATTTAAGAGGTAAGATAAGATGAACATCAATGCATAGCAATAGAACTTACATGGCTACAGATGATGGAGTATCTTCAATTGTAGCTCGAATAGCTGCAACAGAATTTGCTCATAAGATATACAAGAGATACATGACAACAAATTAAGCCTTGTTTTCGATAAATTAAAATGGTCGTCGAAGTGAATTATCCAACCCTTGTTCTAATTATTGCTAGATATAGTGGAAGGTCTAAAGTATCTAGATCCTTAATAACTATGACAAGCCATATTAATTGAGTTCTATTCCTTGCTCTTCTTACTTGATCTATCAAGATAGTGTCGCTCTTGTGAAAAAAAAAATATACACTTGCGCCCAGTGGCGGATGGCTGCCGCAGGCCCATTTAGTTTTTTAAAAAAAATTGACCCGGTAGCTCTGCCCCTGGTTACGCCAAAAAGTTTATAGTGCAACAAATTTGAGAATGCAACAGAAGAAACGGCAAATAGTGCACTACCATTCTTCAACTGATGCCAGTCATCTTCATCATCTAGGTTGCATCCTTGGTAATTTGACCTAGTATGGATGGCACCTTGCATAGTCTCCCCCACTAAACAGAAAAATCAAAATACTTGTTGATAAACGAATGCTGAAATCTCTCTACTCGCATAAAAAGAAAAACATTGTGAAAATTATCAGAGTTCAGTGTAATTGCCTGGCAGGATGTACCGATTATGGTACTTGGGAGCGTTTATCATGAGTGACTGCTGAGAAATGCCTTCACGATCAATATACTCCTGGCATGTCCTTAACCTCTAAGAAAAACCACGTAAATGCAATAAGGAACCAAGGCGAAAATAACTTTCTCCCATCCAGTCTGGAGAGTCTTTAAACAAAACATCATCGTCTCTCCACATCTTACTAGTATAATGTTTAGCTACTCATAATACGTAGAAGTTACTTTTAAGTAACTCCTTAGTTTTCAAACATGTTCGGAATAGTTACCTCCTCGATACATGGTAACCGAAGCTCTGTTCCGGAAACTTCGTCAACCAGTTCATCCAACAAATCATTCACCTTGTAGGATACGGAGCCCAAATGGTCTACAGTATTGACAAGAGCTTTGACGGCATAATCCTTCAATGTATCCACCACTCTGTACATTCAAAAATAATTTCAGAGAACAAAAGTCAATACAGAATCCTCTTCAAGTAAAAATTTGACCATAAATGGGTAACACGAAATTCTTCAATATACAACTCACACATGTTTCTGGTCATCGTTGGTATAAGAAAACTCGAAATATTCTGCAGCTGAGTAAAGTTGTTTCCTGAGATTTCTCAAATCCTGAACAAACAAATGCAATGAGTATGTAAAAATTTGAAACCACATTCAAGAGGATCAAAAGCAAAAATGTTTGAATATATGCCTAGTTAAAAAACGAAACTGAAATATCAAGATTTTCATCATAATTGCAATAAGATGCAACATGAGAACAACCAGTTACCAGCACCACCTGTCATATTCAAGTTCTGTTCTTTAGATTTTGTTTCCTCACCCTAGAATCCTACTTAGGGATCAAAACTGACATTGAAATATATGCAGAGCATAAAGACTGTTTGTGTGAGATGAACTCTGGGGGTGGGGTTGGAGCGAGTCCCCACGAGCTATATAGAAGTAAAGAATATAAAAATACCATGAGGCTATCAGAGAATAGCATGCTCTGTTGCATAGAAATCTCATCATAACTGGTTGGCTCCCGAGGGAAGGGCATCGAAGCAGTTGAATTCATTGTCTCCATGGAAGAGTAACTAAATTGTAGCTAGAAAGTCCTTATCCTGTAACAAACATTCCTGTCTACATTAAAGGTCATGATTATTAAGATATCTATGAAACTTCAGCACTCATAGAAGGGTGGCATGTCTGTATCCCACACATTTCAAAAACGGACTGCTCAGGACACGCGAGACAAACTGCAGGAATATCCTATTTTTTAAGTATTTTGTTTTGAATTTTAACATGCCATTGACACTTTTCTGATGTGTGTTGGATACATCACGTGGCATGTCCTGTATTCGGGCACTAGAAATAAACAGAACTCCTACTACAAATTAACATCATGTTAAACATAAGCTACAGTAACCAAGTTATTATTTTCATAGTTTCACCTACTTCCTAGTTGACCTCGAATTAATTCAGAACGAAACTTCATTAGCTCGTGTAGCTGCGACCTCCAAAACTACAAAAATCCTTATTTAGAATTGAGATTCCTAGCACCTTTTGAGTGAGATTTTAAGATGTATTGCTTTCCAACAAGCTCAAGCTCATAAGCCGAGTTCAGGGGGAGTTATTGTGTTAACCTCTATAGTCTATGCTTCCTCTACTTCTTCAGAATAGCAAAGCCAATAATATTCTAGGATTCCAAAAAGCTACTCTTGCCCAGTACACTCCCATTGTTCACCACACAAGTATATTCCAACATAAAGTAGTATAAATCTCAGTAGCTAAAAACACATGAAAAGGGTTGCAAATTTTGCATTCAATATCCAAAAGACAACAAAAATTCATGAATTTACAACGTAAATTTTAAACTATAATTCTACTAATGTAATTCAAAGAAATTAATAAAGAACTCACCTTAACTTGTAAATTCTGAACTTTCCGAGCAATCAATAAAGAACCCACAAACAAAAACGCTGTATAACTTCGTATTTATGTCCTTTTGTAGTGATGTATAAAAGTATAAACCCGGCACCCACTTTCACGTTCGACTTTGATCACAGAGTGTGGCCTTGAAGAAAGGCAAAAGAAAACATATATAGGCCCATCTACTGACACAGACTAATGCTGTTTGGTACAAAGATTTTGACTAAACGAAATGAAACAAGTTTTTTGGTTTTTGTGGGGTATTTGAGGTTTGAGGGAATGAGCAATTTGCAAAGAGGGGAAATGGAAGCAGAAAAGTTACCAATTGAATTGGCATTGAGGAAAAGGGAATTGAAGCGTTTTAGGTGAGAGTGCACTTTGTTGGAGCAAATGCTGGTGTGGGGGTGGGCGAATGTTGCAAAGCCAATAACTCTTCTCTAATCATTGCTTCTTTAGCGGGTCCCCTTTCTTGGGGGGCTTTTGCTCCATTATTTCAAAAATGCTCTCTCTCTCTCTTTTATTTTCAATTACAAATTCTCCAATAAAATTACACATCAATTTAATTTTAATTTTTATTTTTTAACCGACGTTATCCAGAAAATCATTATTACAAAATGCATTTTCCTCAAAAAAAGAAAAAAATTGATGGAGCCCAAACAAGGGCCGAGGATTTTTTTTGTTTTGATATTTTTTCAACTCATATTTGTAATTTTAAGAATAGAAAATTTCTTTTGAATTTGTAAGAATTTCCAAAAACCTTTTACATCGATCGACTCTATGAACTTAACCATTTTTACATGATTTTTTTTGTGCATTAGACAATTCAACATGAAAAGTTTTGAAATAGTGCAAGATTTTTATCCTTGTGTAAATTCGTTTCATAAAAAAGTAACAGACGAAGCAAGGCATAGATAGTCAATCAACTTAAGTTGAAATTTCATGTTTTTAATCAAATTTTATTTTATTTCAAAATAAACATTAAAACGGGATGTTAATTCGATTACTCTAAATAAAATCTATTAGTTTTTTCCACAAAATATCCGATAAGGCATGTGACAATCTAGTATGTCTAACACTTACTTGTTACCAACTTGAAAGTCAAACAAGGAAAATCACTTGACTTTTATAAACAAATAAGTAGATGGAAACAAAAAAATAAAAAATGATTTTCATTAAAATAAATAAATAGATGACAGAGAAAATTTGGAAAATTATATACTAATTTTCTTGTACTTCACACGAGGACGTGTCCTTAAAATTGTAGTTAGGGCGTGATTCCTTTGCCATTCGGAACGTATTATCAATGATACAAAACCAATTAAAAAGGTATTATTCAGTATTACTTAATTGTTAATTTAATAATAATAAATTAATGTAAAACATACTTATGATATGGTCAACCTTCTAAAGTTATTTTGGAACTTCTTTTGACGAATGTAATCGTTGCCGTGAATGGCGGAAGGGTCCCACATAAGGCTGGTGTGATTGACAATTCTTTTCGTCTTGCCACTGATCCTGATTTGTTCACACGTGACAGTTGACATATCAATATAAATGATTTTATTATTATTGTATCCAATAAAAATCATAAATTAAGAGCATGTTTATATGACTTTGAAATAAAGGTTTATTAGTCCAAAACGCCCATACGTTTAGAGTGTGTTTGGTAGGGATTTTTGGGGGAATAATTGATTTTTGAATAGTGATATGACAGGAAATGTGTGGTTGAAAAAGAAGAAAAAAGTATTGATGTGATTGAAAATATTATTTTATTGAAGAATGTGTGGTTGAAAATGAGAATTGATTTACTGTAGAAAATGAGAATCTGTACCAAACAGGCTCTTAATCAAGTTAGTTAACAAAACATATTGGTTTTCGAAAATTTATTCAGTTGGATTCTATTTAGAGTGTGTTTGGTAGGGATTTTTGGGGGAAGAATTGATTTTTGAATAGTGATATGATGGGAAATGTGTGGTTGAAAAAGAAGAAAAAAGTATTGATGTGATTGAAAATATTATTTTATTGAAGAATGTATGGTTGAAAATGAGAATTGATTTACTGTAGAAAATGAGAATCTGTACCAAACAGACTCTTAATCTTTAGCGTGCAAAACATTCATACGTTTTCATTTTTTACATTTTTACCCCTATTTCTACGTTTCATTGTGGAAAACATCATTTTCATCCATTTTTATCCAATTTCTCAATTAAAAATTATAAAATGACAAATATATCATCTTATTTAAATAAAACAAAAGGAAAAGAAAAATAAAAATAAAAAATAAATTGCAATTATACTCCCAATTTTTTTTAAAAAAGTACAAATAAATTCCATATAAATTAAATTAAAAAAGAAAAAAGGAAAAAAAAATCATCTTCTTCTTCCCCCCTCACCCACCTACCCCTACCAAGAACTAAAAATAGAACTTTTGGATCTTTCAAATTCCATAAATTTTTGGGGGTAATTTTCTAGGTTTGGAAAAAAGTTTGTCTTGAAGGGATATGGAGAACAGTGTTAATGGTGGTTGGTTCAATTGTAAGCACGACATAGGCGGTGGTTCAGTGATTGCAAGAAACTTGCAGCTTCTTAACATTTTTTCTCCTTGCGACACCGATAGCATAGCCACAACCACCGCCTTCAAATCCTTAGGTCACTCCATTGTTTTTGATGTGTAAATCAAAAGTTGAATTTGTTTTGTTGTGTGAACCAAGGTGGAAATAAGGGGTATCTTTTTACATCTGTTCAAATGAAGGAGCTTGAAAGACAAGTCATCATCTATAAGGCTTATTAGCACAAAACTTCCCTACATTTGGTATTTAGTGTGCAAAACGTTCATACGTTTCAAATTTTTACATTTTTCACACATGTCTGCTAATTTTCTCTTTCCTGCACCACCAAACCCTTTAATTTCTTATTAATCGACTCTTCTTTTTCTTCGATGATTTGTTCTTTTTACACTTTTGATACTCGATTATATGTGAATTTTAAAAAGATATTTTCATGGTATTGGTGTTTGAGTACTGCGACTGGTCATCTAGAAATGTACAAGCGAATAGATGGCAGAAATGAAGGTGCTTAAGAGATGTGGTGCTCCACCACGAGTACTATGAGCACCACCTGCAGAAACGCCGTCCATGTTCAAGAAAACTCGTGGAAGTCAAGAATGACGCCACTGGAAATAACGAGAAGAAAAACCATATTTTGTTTAATCCTAAAATCGACCTAAGTATTTCTACCTCCTTTAATAAGAATTATGAGAGATTTGTTTTTAGTATTTCTACATCCTCTAATATTTCCCAATCTATTTTTTGGATTCGTTTCGTGATGAGGGGTAGGGGTGGGGACGGGGGGAGGGGGAAGAAGAAAAAGATTTTTCCTTTCTTTATTGATTTTTTAATTTAATTTATTTGGGATCTATTTGTATTTTTTTTAAAAATAGAAGTATGATTGCAATTTGTTCTTTATTTTTCTTTTCTTTTCTTTTTGTTTCATTTAAATATGATGATATATTTGTTATTTTACAATTATTAATTGATAAATTGAATAAACATTGATGAAAATGACGTTTTCACAATGAACCATGAAAATCGGGTTAAAAATGCAAAAAATTGAAACATATGGACGTTTTGCACACCCAAGGCCAAACATAGAAACGTTTTGTGCTAATAAGCCTAAAAATAAATTTTAATGGTGTGATTTATGTTAGTTATTTTGAAAATAGGTAGGTTCACATTAAAAAATAAGTCATATTTAATGCCAAAATTTAAGTTAAATTATCCCAAGCATGTTCTATATTTTATTCTCGTTAATATTTAATTTAATTATTGAAATGTTAAAAAATATGTTTGATTTTTCGCTTAAACATTATTCAATTTCGTTCCCAATTGACATGCCAAAGTCGAGCATAGCACTACTGTAATCATAATAAACTCTAGCTTGGTTTAAAGGTTGAGGACGACTCTTGAACAACCACATGGCGAATACCATTTAAAAACATGCAAATGGTAAAAAAAAAATCCTCATTTTACCAAGAGAAGAAAATAAATAAAATTCGATTTTGAATATTTACCGTAGTACTCCAATCTATATGGTGTTACTGTTATGTGATACGCTAAGTGAAAAATATGATTAAATGATTTATTTTATTGTACTTATTATTTAATATCAAATTAAAGGTCATGTAAATTGAGGTTATAATTTCAGTGAGGCTAAACTCTGTTTGCCTATCATTTTTTAAATTTTTTTATTGAAAACACAACTTTTAAATGCATTCAATTATCCCATTAATTTTGAAATTAAAGAGGCAGGAATAGAATATGGCTCAAAAGTCAAATGAACGGTCCAATGCACAACATACCACGTTATTCGAAGTTATTATTATTATCAATTACTTTAAATTATTATTCTAGACAATCATTCATTCTCCGGAGCCTACCATACTCTATATTCCAGTTTCTTCATCAACATTGAAAAATAATATTATGGAACCAAACGAGGGACTGTGCCCTGTTTGATTTAGATTTTAGATATATATATCATATTTTTAATAAAATTAATGAAAAATGGAAAATTTGGTTAAAAAAAAAAGAAGTTGTGTAACCCATAAAATATATGGTTAAAATAATGATTGATTTTGACTTGAATTTTAATCAACTTTTCAATTGAACCAACACGAACTATCAAATCTTAAGGGTTCGTTTGATTGCAAGGATAGAAAATGGGTGATAAATAAAATGAATTCCAGAGGAAGTAATTGCCTATAAATTGTTTTGCAGGGAATTGTTAATTAAGTGTGTTTGATTGGTATAATTTTTCACCCAATTTTTTTTAAAATTTTGTGTTCGTTTGACTTTGTTTAACATGAAAATTGTCCATTAAAGTGATAATTTTTCCACAATTGGTTATAAAATTTGTTTCCATTGCCAAAAAGTAAAAAAAAAAAAAAAAAAATATTTCCTAGAAAATCATTTTTTCATCAAAGTTTAGTGTTCGTTTGTCTTTATTTTTTATGGAAACTGTCCATTAAAACAATTGGTTTTAAAATTTTTTTCCATTTCCAAAAAGTAAAAAAAAAAAAAATAATAATAATTATTTCCTAAAAAAATCATTTTTTTCATTAAAGTTTAGTGTTCGTTTGACTTTGTTTTACATGGAAATTGTCCATTAAAGTGAATTTTTTTTTTTTTGTAACAATTGGTTATAAAATTTGTTTCCATTACAAAAAAAAAAAAAAAAAAAAATAATACCCTGGAATTCAGTTTTCCCATTTCATGAATTAAATGGAGCGTGAGGTGGTGTGGAAGAAAACATTTGGATGACCAAATTTTGTACATCAAACACCACCTTTTGTGGAAGTTGGAATTTCATTTCCATTTTCCTAGGCAAATTTGGTGCATCAAACACTACCTAAGTGAATATTCAATTTTTAGTCCATAATTGCTTGTCCTCATGTTTATAAGCCCTTTTTTAGTCCATAATTAATCATTTCATAAATAAAATTTAATTAATATCTAATTTTTGAAATACTAATAAATTTTGTTTCTTAGTTTTGAAAAGTAAATTGCCCTAGAATTTGGAGCGCGTGGGCCCAAAATCCAGGAAGTGTGCAGATCAAACTTTGAGCGGAATTAGACCTTATTTTTCTCTCTCGCTATAGAAAATTGACATAAATGACACTAAAATGATGTGTATAACCATATCAATATTTCATATGTAGCACTAATTTTATACTTTCTTCTTTTTTGTCGCACTTGGTCCTATTTGAGTTAAGCCATTTTCTCTCTCTCTCTTTTTTTTTTTTTTATTGATTTGCCATTTTTATTTGATCTCTTAGTTAATTTGAACACAAATTCACATTTAATACTATACAGTACTATTTCTTATAAACTTACAAATTCAAGACGACATTCAACAATTTATTGATTCAGAAGACATTTAGTGTGTGTTTGTCTCCCATTATTGTAGAAGAAATTGAGTAATGAATAATATTTTTTGAAGAATGCATGGTTGAAATTTAAAGTAAGTTCATTTGTTTGTATGTAAAATATTTTATTGAGTGAATGTATGGTGAAGAATCTTACTATAACAAACAATATTTTGAAATAATGGGAGACAAACGAGGCCTTCAAAATGAATCGAGGAAGCACATGCGGAAGAATATATAAAATGAGTTGTGCTATGTGTACACAATGGAGTACACAAAGTTTTACACCTCACTCACATGGAGGGGGGCCTGCACACAATAAAATATTTGTGGGCCCCCCTTCCATGTGAGGGGGGTGTAAAACTTTGTGTACACCACAAGGTGTACACATAGCATTTTCCATATAAAATTAAAAAAGAAGACCTCCAATTGGATTGTACGAATTGATTGAGAAATTAAAAGTGGACCTGTCAGTAAATTCATAACAATCAACATAAGGTTGCCATACCTATCTAAAGCTGTGTACTGAAAGGTGGGGGAACACACGCGGATGTTCAGAGTGAAAATAGAGAGCTAAGGCCATCTTCAGTGTTGCACCAAATTTTGCACCAAATTAAAATTCATCTCCAACAATTACACCAAATGAACAGTATTTAAGCATTTTCTTGTCTTTTTTTTATTCTTAGTAATT